>CAKXZU010000232.1:0-143165 GCA_936014575.1 Bombus lapidarius
ACACACTCTATCAGATTGTTAAAAAGAGCGTGAATTACATGCGGCGTATAAAGTGGAATGAAAACAGCGCTTAGGCGTCGAAATATCTCAATTTGGAACGAACACACTCTATCAGATTCGAAAATCGACAATAGATGGCATTTTTAAAAAGAGCGCGCAATACAATCGGCGTATAGAGTTGAGAGAAATGAGCGCTTAGAATTCGAAATAACTCAATTAGGGATGAAATAACAGTTAATTTTCGTGAAAATCTACAAATATTGCATTTTGCTAGATACGGGGATTGTTATTCCACGTTAACAAGAGCGTGCATATCATGTTCCATATCAAATGGAGCAACCTGAGCGCTTAAACGTCGAAATATCTAAATTAGGGACGAAATAGTAGATAAATTTCTCGAAAATCGACAATAGATGGCATTTCTAAAAAGAGCGCGCAATACAATTGGCGTATAAAGTGGAATGAAAACAGCGCCTAGACGTTGAAATAGCTCAATTAGTCATGAAATAACAGTTAATTTTCGTGAAAATCGACAAAAGGTTGCATTTTGCGAGATGCGCGAATTGTTTTTCTACGCTAAAAAGAGCGTGAATTACATGCGGCATATCACACGGAGCAAAATGAGCGCTTAAAACGTCGAAATATCTCAATTAGGAACGAAGTAGCAGATAAATATCTCGAAAGTCGTCATAAGATGGCATTTTTAAAAAGAGCGCGCAATACAATCGGCGTATAAAGTTGAGGGAAACGAGCGCTTAGAATTCGAAATAACTCAATTAGGAACGAAATAGCAGATAATTTCCTCGAAAATCGACAACAGATGGCATTTTTAAAAAGAGCGCGCATTACAATCGGCGTATAGAGTTGAGAGAAATGAGCGCTTAGAATTCGAAATAACTCAATTAGGGATGAAATAACAGTTAATTTTCGTGAAAATCTACAAATATTGCATTTTGCTAGATACGGGGATTGTTATTCCACGTTAATAAGAGCGTGCATATCATGTTCCATATCAAATGGAGCAACCTGAGCGCTTAAACGTCGAAATATCTAAATTAGGGACGAGATAGTAGATAAATTTCTCGAAAATCGACATAAGGTGGCATTTCTAAAAAGAGCGCGCAATTCGATCGGCGCATAAAATGGAGTGAAATGAGCGCTTAGAATTCGAATTAACTCAATTAGGGATGAAATAACAGTTAATTTTCGTGAAAGTCGACACACTCTATCAGATTGTTGCATTTTGCGAGATACGGGGATTGTTTTTCTACGTTAAAAAGAGCGTGAATTACATGCGGCGTATAAAGTGGAATGAAAACAGCGCTTAGGCGTCGAAATATCTCAATTTGGAACGAAATAGCAGATAAATTACTAGAAAATCGACAATAGATGGCATTTCTAAAAAGAGCGCGCAATACAATCGGCGTATAAAGTTGAGGGAAACGAGCGCTTAGAATTCGAAATAACTCAATTAGGAACGAAATAGCAGATAAATTTTTCGAAAATCGACATAAGGTGGCATTTTTAAAAAGAGCGCGCAATACGATCGGCGCATAAAGTGGAGTGAAATGAGCGCTTAGACGTCGAAATAACTCAATTAGGAACGAAATAGCAGATAATTTCCTCGAAAATCGACAACAGATGGCATTTTTAAAAAGAGCGCGCATTACAATCGGCGTATAGAGTTGAGAGAAATGAGCGCTTAGAATTCGAAATAACTCAATTAGGGATGAAATAACTGTTAATTTTCGTGAAAATCTACAAATATTGCATTTTGCTAGATACGGGGATTGTTATTCCACGTTAAGAAGAGCGTGCATATCATGTTCCATATCAAATGGAGCAACCTGAGCGCTTAAACGTCGAAATATCTAAATTAGGGACGAAATAGTAGATAAATTTCTCGAAAACCGACATAAGGTGGCATTTCTAAAAAGAGCGCGCAATACAATCGGCGTATAAAGTTGAGGGAAACGAGCGCTTAGAATTCGAAATAACTCAATTAGGAACGAAATAGCAGATAAATTTTTCGAAAATCGACATAAGGTGGCATTTTTAAAAAGAGCGCGCAATAAGATCGGCGCATAAAGTGGAGTGAAATGAGCGCTTAGACGTCGAAATAACTCAATTAGGGATGAAATAACAGTTTACTTTCGTGAAAATCGACAAAAGGTTGCATTTTGCGAGATGCGCGGATTGTTTTTCTACGTTAAAAAGAGCGTGAATTACATGCGGCGTATAAAGTGGAATGAAAACAGCGCTTAGGCGTCGAAATATCTCAATTTGGAACGAAATAGCAGATAAACTTCTCGAAAATCGACATAAGATTGCATTTTTAAAAAGAGCGCGCAATACAATCGGCGTATAAAGTTGAGTGAAATCAGCGCTTAGAATTCGAAATAAATCAATTAGAAACGAAATAGCAGAAAATTTCCACGAAAATCGACAACAGATGGCATTTTTAAAAGGAGCGCGCAATACGATCGGCGTATAAAGCGGAGTCAAATGAGAGCTTAGACGTTGAAATAGCTCAATTAGTCATGAAATAACAGTTAATTTTCGTGAAAATCGACAAAAGGTTGCATTTTGCGAGATGCGCGGATTGTTTCCCACGTTAAAAAGAGCGTGAATTACATGCGGCGTATAAAGTGGAATGAAAACAGCGCTTAGGCGTCGAAATATCTCAATTTGGAACGAAATAGCAGATAAATTACTAGAAAATCGACAATAGATGGCATTTTTAAAAAGAGCGCGCAATACAATCGGCGTATAGAGTTGAGAGAAATGAGCGCTTAGAATTCGAAATAACTCAATTAGGGATGAAATAACAGTTAATTTTCGTGAAAATCTACAAATATTGCATTTTGCTAGATACGGGGATTGTTATTCCACGTTAACAAGAGCGTGCATATCATGTTCCATATCAAATGGAGCAACCTGAGCGCTTAAACGTCGAAATATCTAAATTAGGGACGAAATAGTAGATAAATTTCTCGAAAATCGACAATAGATGGCATTTCTAAAAAGAGCGCGCAATACAATTGGCGTATAAAGTGGAATGAAAACAGCGCCTAGACGTTGAAATAGCTCAATTAGTCATGAAATAACAGTTAATTTTCGTGAAAATCGACAAAAGGTTGCATTTTGCGAGATGCGCGAATTGTTTTTCTACGCTAAAAAGAGCGTGAATTACATGCGGCATATCACACGGAGCAAAATGAGCGCTTAAACGTCGAAATATCTCAATTAGGAACGAAGTAGCAGATAAATATCTCGAAAGTCGTCATAAGATGGCATTTTTAAAAAGAGCGCGCAATACAATCGGCGTATAAAGTTGAGGGAAACGAGCGCTTAGAATTCGAAATAACTCAATTAGGAACGAAATAGCAGATAATTTCCTCGAAAATCGACAACAGATGGCATTTTTAAAAAGAGCGCGCATTACAATCGGCGTATAGAGTTGAGAGAAATGAGCGCTTAGAATTCGAAATAACTCAATTAGGGATGAAATAACAGTTAATTTTCGTGAAAATCTACAAATATTGCATTTTGCTAGATACGGGGATTGTTATTCCACGTTAATAAGAGCGTGCATATCATGTTCCATATCAAATGGAGCAACCTGAGCGCTTAAACGTCGAAATATCTAAATTAGGGACGAGATAGTAGATAAATTTCTCGAAAATCGACATAAGGTGGCATTTCTAAAAAGAGCGCGCAATTCGATCGGCGCATAAAATGGAGTGAAATGAGCGCTTAGAATTCGAATTAACTCAATTAGGGATGAAATAACAGTTAATTTTCGTGAAAGTCGACAAAAGGTTGCATTTTGCGAGATACGGGGATTGTTTTTCTACGTTAAAAAGAGCGTGAATTACATGCGGCGTATAAAGTGGAATGAAAACAGCGCTTAGGCGTCGAAATATCTCAATTTGGAACGAAATAGCAGATAAATTACTAGAAAATCGACAATAGATGGCATTTCTAAAAAGAGCGCGCAATATAATTGGCGTATAAAGTGGAATGAAAACAGCGCTTAAACGTCGAAATAGCTCAATTAGGAACGAAGTAGCAGATAAATATCTCGAAAGTCGTCATAAGATGGCATTTTTAAAAAGAGCGCGCAATACAATCGGCGTATAAAGTTGAGGGAAACGAGCGCTTAGAATTCGAAATAACTCAATTAGGAACGAAATAGCAGATAATTTCCTCGAAAATCGACAACAGATGGCATTTTTAAAAAGAGCGCGCATTACAATCGGCGTATAGAGTTGAGAGAAATGAGCGCTTAGAATTCGAAATAACTCAATTAGGGATGAAATAACTGTTAATTTTCGTGAAAATCTACAAATATTGCATTTTGCTAGATACGGGGATTGTTATTCCACGTTAAGAAGAGCGTGCATATCATGTTCCATATCAAATGGAGCAACCTGAGCGCTTAAACGTCGAAATATCTAAATTAGGGACGAAATAGTAGATAAATTTCTCGAAAACCGACATAAGGTGGCATTTCTAAAAAGAGCGCGCAATACAATCGGCGTATAAAGTTGAGGGAAACGAGCGCTTAGAATTCGAAATAACTCAATTAGGAACGAAATAGCAGATAAATTTTTCGAAAATCGACATAAGGTGGCATTTTTAAAAAGAGCGCGCAATACAATCGGCGTATAAAGTTGAGTGAAATCAGCGCTTAGAATTCGAAATAAATCAATTAGAAACGAAATAGCAGATAATTTCCACGAAAATCGACAACAGATGGCATTTTTAAAAGGAGCGCGCAATACGATCGGCGTATAAAGCGGAGTCAAATGAGAGCTTAGACGTTGAAATAGCTCAATTAGTCATGAAATAACAGTTAATTTTCGTGAAAATCGACAAAAGGTTGCATTTTGCGAGATGCGCGGATTGTTTCCCACGTTAAAAAGAGCGTGAATTACATGCGGCGTATAAAGTGGAATGAAAACAGCGCTTAGGCGTCGAAATATCTCAATTTGGAACGAAATAGCAGATAAATTACTAGAAAATCGACAATAGATGGCATTTTTAAAAAGAGCGCGCAATACAATCGGCGTATAAAGCGGAGTCAAATGAGCGCTTAGACGTAGAAATAGCTCAATTAGTCATGAAATAACAGTTAATTTTCGTGAAAATCGACAAAAGGTTGCATTTTGCGAGATGCGCGGACTGTTTTTCTACGTTAAAAAGAGCGTGAATTACATGCGGCATATCAAATGGAGCAAAATGAGCGCTTAAACGTCGAAATATCTCAATTAGGAACGAAATAGCAGATAATTTCCACGAAAATCGACAACAGATGGCATTTTTAAAAGGAGCGCGCAATGCGATCGGCGTATAAAGCTGAGTCAAATGAGCGCTTAGACGTTGAAATAGCTCAATTAGTCATGAAATAACAGTTAATTTTCGTGAAAATCGACAAAAGGTTGCATTTTGCGAGATGCGCGGATTGTTTTCCACGTTAAAAAGAGCGTGAATTACATGCGGCGTATAAAGTGGAATGAAAACAGCGCTTAGACGTTGAAATAGCTCAATTAGGAACGGAATAGCAGATAAATTTCTCGAAAATTGACATAAGGTAGCATTTTTAAAAAGAGCGTGCAATACGATCGGCGTATAAAGTGGAATGAAAACAGCGCTTAAACGTCGAAATATCTAAATTAGGGTCGAAATAGTAGATAAATTTCTCGAAAATCGACAATAGATGGCATTTCTAAAAAGAGCGCGCAATACAATTGGCGTATAAAGTGGAATGAAAACAGCGCTTAGACGTTGAAATAGCTCAATTAGGAACGAAATAGCAGATAAATTTGTCGAAAATCGACATAAGGTGGCATTTTTAAAAAGAGCGCGCAATACGATCGGCGCATAAAGTGCAGTGAAATGAGCGCTTAGACGTCGAAATAACTCAATTAGGGATGAAATAACAGTTTACTTTCGTGAAAATCGACAAAAGGTTGCATTTTGCGAGATGCGCGGATTGTTTTTCTACGTTAAAAAGAGCGTGAATTACATGCGGCGTATAAAGTGGAATGAAAACAGCGCTTAGGCGTCGAAATATCTCAATTTGGAACGAAATAGCAGATAAACTTCACGAAAATCGACAATAGATGGCATTTTTAAAAAGAGCGCGCAATACAATCGGCGTATAGAGTTGAGAGAAATGAGCGCTTAGAATTCGAAATAACTCAATTAGGGATGAAATAACAGTTAATTTTCGTGAAAATCTACAAATATTGCATTTTGCTAGATACGGGGATTGTTATTCCACGTTAACAAGAGCGTGCATATCATGTTCCATATCAAATGGAGCAACCTGAGCGCTTAAACGTCGAAATATCTAAATTAGGGACGAAATAGTAGATAAATTTCTCGAAAATCGACAATAGATGGCATTTCTAAAAAGAGCGCGCAATACAATTGGCGTATAAAGTGGAATGAAAACAGCGCCTAGACGTTGAAATAGCTCAATTAGTCATGAAATAACAGTTAATTTTCGTGAAAATCGACAAAAGGTTGCATTTTGCGAGATGCGCGAATTGTCTTTCTACGCTAAAAAGAGCGTGAATTACATGCGGCATATCACACGGAGCAAAATGAGCGCTTAAACGTCGAAATATCTCAATTAGGAACGAAGTAGCAGATAAATTTCTCGAAAGTCGACATAAGATGGCATTTTTAAAAAGAGCGCGCAATACAATCGGCGTATAAAGATGAGGGAAACGTGCGCTTAGAATTCGAAATAACTCAATTAGGAACGAAATAGCAGATAATTTCTTCGAAAATCGACAACAGATGGCATTTTTAAAAAGAGCGCGCAATACAATCGGCGTATAAAGCGGAGTCAAATGAGCGCTTAGACGTTGAAATTGCTCAATTAGTCATGAAATAACAGTTAATTTTCGTGAAAGTCGACAAAAGGTTGCATTTTGCGAGATGCGCGGACTGTTTTTCTACGTTAAAAAGAGCGTGAATTACATGCGGCGTATAAAGTGGAATGAAAACAGCGCTTAGGCGTCGAAATATCTCAATTTGGAACGAAATAGCAGATAAATTACTAGAAAATCGACAATAGATGGCATTTCTAAAAAGAGCGCGCAATATAATTGGCGTATAAGTGGAATGAAAACAGCGCTTAAACGTCGAAATAGCTCAATTAGGAACGAAGTAGCAGATAAATATCTCGAAAGTCGTCATAAGATGGGCATTTTTAAAAAGAGCGCGCAATACAATCGGCGTATATAAGTTGAGGGAAACGAGCGCTTAGAATTCGAAATAACTCAATTAGGAACGAAATAGCAGATGATTTCCTCGAAAATCGACAACAGATGGCATTTTTAAAAAGAGCGCGCATTACAATCGGCGTATAGAGTTGAGAGAAATGAGCACTTAGAATTCGAAATAACTCAATTAGGGATGAAATAACAGTTAATTTCGTGATAATCTACAAATATTGCATTTTGCTAGATACGGGGATTGTTATTCCACGTTAATAAGAGCGTGCATATCATGTTCCATATCAAATGGAGCAACCTGAGCGCTTAAACGTCGAAATATCTAAATTAGGGACGAGATAGTAGATAAATTTCTCGAAAATCGACATAAGGTGGCATTTCTAAAAAGAGCGCGCAATTCGATCGGCGCATAAAATGGAGTGAAATGAGCGCTTAGAATTCGAATTAACTCAATTAGGGATGAAATAACAGTTAGTTTTCGTGAAAATCTACAAATATTGCATTTTGCGAGATACGGGGATTGTTTTTCTGCGTTAAAAATTGCGTGCTTTTACATGCGGTATGTCAAATAGAGCAAAATGAGCGCTTAGACGTCGAAATATCTAAATTAGGGACGAAATAGCAGATAAATTTCTCGAAAATCGACAACAGATGGCATTTCTAAAAAGAGCGCGCAATACAATCGGCGTATAAAGTTGAGGGAAACGAGCGCTTAGGATTCGAAATAACTCAATTAGGAACGAAATAGCAGATAATTTCCTCGAAAATCGACAACAGATGGCATTTTTAAAAAGAGCGCGCAATACGATCGGCGCATAAAGTGGAGTGAAATGAGCGCTTAGAATTCGAAATAAATCAATTAGGAACGAAATAGCAGATAATTTCTTCGAAAATCGACAACAGATGGCATTTTTAAAAAGAGCGCGCAATACGATCGGCGTATAAAGCGGAGTCAAATGAGCGCTTAGACGTTGAAATAGCTCAATTAGTCATGAAATAACAGTTAATTTTCGTGAAAATCGACAAAAGGTTGCATTTTGCGAGATGCGCGGATTGTTTTCCACGTTAATAAGAGCGTGCATTACGCTCAGCGTATAAAGTAGAATGAAAACAGCGCTTAAACGTCGAAATATCTCAATTATAAACGAAGTAGCAGATAAATTTCTCGAAAGTCGTCATAAGATGGCATTTTTAAAAAGAGCGCGCAATACAATCGGCGTATAAAGTTGAGGGTAACGAGCGCTTAGAATTCGAAATAACTCAATTAGGAACGAAATAGCAGATAATTTCCTCGAAAATCGACAACAGATGGCATTTTTAAAAAGAGCGCGCATTACAATCGGCGTATAGAGTTGAGAGAAATGAGCGCTTAGAATTCGAAATAACTCAATTAGGGATGAAATAACAGTTTACTTTCGTGAAAATCGACAAAAGGTTGCATTTTGCGAGATGCGCGGATTGTTTTTCTACGTTAAAAAGAGCGTGAATTACATGCGGCGTATAAAGTGGAATGAAAACAGCGCTTAGGCGTCGAAATATCTCAATTTGGAACGAAATAGCAGATAAACTTCTCGAAAATCGACATAAGATTGCATTTTTAAAAAGAGCGCGCAATACAATCGGCGTATAAAGTTGAGTGAAATCAGCGCTTAGAATTCGAAATAAATCAATTAGGAACGAAATAGCAGATAATTTCTTCGAAAATCGACAACAGATGGCATTTTTAAAAAGAGCGCGCATTACAATCGGCGTATAGAGTTGAGAGAAATGAGCGCTTAGAATTCGAAATAACTGAATTAGGGATGAAATAACAGTTAATTTTCGTGAAAATCTACAAATATTGCATTTTGCTAGATACGGGGATTGTTATTCCACGTTAAGAAGAGCGTGCATATCATGTTCCATATCAAATGGAGCAACCTGAGCGCTTAAACGTCGAAATATCTAAATTAGGGACGAAATGGTAGATAAATTTCTCGAAAATCGACATAAGGTGGCATTTCTAAAAAGAGCGCGCAATTCGATCGGCGCATAAAATGGAGTGAAATGAGCGCTTAGAATTCGAAATAACTCAATTAGGGATGAAATAACAGTTAATTTTCGTGAAAATCTACAAATATTGCATTTTGCGAGATACGGGGATTGTTTTTCTACGTTAAAAATTGCGTGCTTTTACATGCGGTATGTCAAATGGAGCAAAATGAGCGCTTAGACGTCGAAAAATCTCAATTAGGAACGAAATAGCAGATAAATTTCTCGAAAATCGACAACAGATGGCATTTCTAAAAAGAGCGCGCAATACAATCGGCGTATAAAGTTGAGGGAAACGAGCGCTTAGGATTCGAAATAACTCAATTAGGAACGAAATAGCAGATAATTTCCTCGAAAATCGACAACAGATGGCATTTTTAAAAAGAGCGCGCAATACGATCGGCGCATAAAGTGGAGTGAAATGAGCGCTTAGAATTCGAAATAAATCAATTAGGAACGAAATAGCAGATAATTTCTTCGAAAATCGACAACAGATGGCATTTTTAAAAAGAGCGCGCAATACGATCGGCGTATAAAGCGGAGTCAAATGAGCGCTTAGACGTTGAAATAGCTCAATTAGTCATGAAATAACAGTTAATTTTCGTGAAAATCGACAAAAGGTTGCATTTTGCGAGATGCGCGGATTGTTTTCCACGTTAATAAGAGCGTGCATTACGCTCAGCGTATAAAGTAGAATGAAAACAGCGCTTAAACGTCGAAATATCTCAATTATAAACGAAGTAGCAGATAAATTTCTCGAAAGTCGTCATAAGATGGCATTTTTAAAAAGAGCGCGCAATACAATCGGCGTATAAAGTTGAGGGTAACGAGCGCTTAGAATTCGAAATAACTCAATTAGGAACGAAATAGCAGATAATTTCCTCGAAAATCGACAACAGATGGCATTTTTAAAAAGAGCGCGCATTACAATCGGCGTATAGAGTTGAGAGAAATGAGCGCTTAGAATTCGAAATAACTCAATTAGGGATGAAATAACAGTTTACTTTCGTGAAAATCGACAAAAGGTTGCATTTTGCGAGATGCGCGGATTGTTTTTCTACGTTAAAAAGAGCGTGAATTACATGCGGCGTATAAAGTGGAATGAAAACAGCGCTTAGGCGTCGAAATATCTCAATTTGGAACGAAATAGCAGATAAACTTCTCGAAAATCGACATAAGATTGCATTTTTAAAAAGAGCGCGCAATACAATCGGCGTATAAAGTTGAGTGAAATCAGCGCTTAGAATTCGAAATAAATCAATTAGGAACGAAATAGCAGATAATTTCCACGAAAATCGACAACAGATGGCATTTTTAAAAGGAGCGCGCAATACGATCGGCGTATAAAGCGGAGTCAAATGAGAGCTTAGACGTTGAAATAGCTCAATTAGTCATGAAATAACAGTTAATTTTCGTGAAAATCGACAAAAGGTTGCATTTTGCGAGATGCGCGGATTGTTTTCCACGTTAAAAAGAGCGTGAATTACATGCGGCGTATAAAGTGGAATGAAAACAGCGCTTAGGCGTCGAAATATCTCAATTTGGAACGAAATAGCAGATAAATTACTAGAAAATCGACATAAGATGGCATTTTTAAAAAGAGCGCGCAATACAATCGGCGTATAAAGATGAGGGAAACGTGCGCTTAGAATTCGAAATAACTCAATTAGGAACGAAATAGCAGTTAATTTTCGTGAAAATCTACAAATATTGCATTTTGCTAGATACGGGGATTGTTATTCCACGTTAAGAAGAGCGTGCATATCATGTTCCATATCAAATGGAGCAACCTGAGCGCTTAAACGTCGAAATATCTAAATTAGGGACGAAATGGTAGATAAATTTCTCGAAAATCGACATAAGGTGGCATTTCTAAAAAGAGCGCGCAATTCGATCGGCGCATAAAATGGAGTGAAATGAGCGCTTAGAATTCGAAATAACTCAATTAGGGATGAAATAACAGTTAATTTTCGTGAAAATCTACAAATATTGCATTTTGCGAGATACGGGGATTGTTTTTCTACGTTAAAAATTGCGTGCTTTTACATGCGGTATGTCAAATGGAGCAAAATGAGCGCTTAAACGTCGAAATATCTCAATTATAAACGAAGTAGCAGATAAATTTCTCGAAAGTCGTCATAAGATGGCATTTTTAAAAAGAGCGCGCAATACAATCGGCGTATAAAGTTGAGGGTAACGAGCGCTTAGAATTCGAAATAACTCAATTAGGAACGAAATAGCAGATAATTTCCTCGAAAATCGACAACAGATGGCATTTTTAAAAAGAGCGCGCATTACAATCGGCGTATAGAGTTGAGAGAAATGAGCGCTTAGAATTCGAAATAACTCAATTAGGGATGAAATAACAGTTTACTTTCGTGAAAATCGACAAAAGGTTGCATTTTGCGAGATGCGCGGATTGTTTTTCTACGTTAAAAAGAGCGTGAATTACATGCGGCGTATAAAGTGGAATGAAAACAGCGCTTAGGCGTCGAAATATCTCAATTTGGAACGAAATAGCAGATAAACTTCTCGAAAATCGACATAAGATTGCATTTTTAAAAAGAGCGCGCAATACAATCGGCGTATAAAGTTGAGTGAAATCAGCGCTTAGAATTCGAAATAAATCAATTAGGAACGAAATAGCAGATAATTTCTTCGAAAATCGACAACAGATGGCATTTTTAAAAAGAGCGCGCATTACAATCGGCGTATAGAGTTGAGAGAAATGAGCGCTTAGAATTCGAAATAACTCAATTAGGGATGAAATAACAGTTAATTTTCGTGAAAATCTACAAATATTGCATTTTGCTAGATACGGGGATTGTTATTCCACGTTAAGAAGAGCGTGCATATCATGTTCCATATCAAATGGAGCAACCTGAGCGCTTAAACGTCGAAATATCTAAATTAGGGACGAAATGGTAGATAAATTTCTCGAAAATCGACATAAGGTGGCATTTCTAAAAAGAGCGCGCAATTCGATCGGCGCATAAAATGGAGTGAAATGAGCGCTTAGAATTCGAAATAACTCAATTAGGGATGAAATAACAGTTAATTTTCGTGAAAATCTACAAATATTGCATTTTGCGAGATACGGGGATTGTTTTTCTACGTTAAAAATTGCGTGCTTTTACATGCGGTATGTCAAATGGAGCAAAATGAGCGCTTAGACGTCGAAAAATCTCAATTAGGAACGAAATAGCAGATAAATTTCTCGAAAATCGACAACAGATGGCATTTCTAAAAAGAGCGCGCAATACAATCGGCGTATAAAGTTGAGGGAAACGAGCGCTTAGGATTCGAAATAACTCAATTAGGAACGAAATAGCAGATAATTTCCTCGAAAATCGACAACAGATGGCATTTTTAAAAAGAGCGCGCAATACGATCGGCGCATAAAGTGGAGTGAAATGAGCGCTTAGACGTTGAAATAGCTCAATTAGTCATGAAATAACAGTTAATTTTCGTGAAAATCGACAAAAGGTTGCATTTTGCGAGATGCGCGGATTGTTTTCCACGTTAATAAGAGCGTGCATTACGCTCAGCGTATAAAGTAGAATGAAAACAGCGCTTAAACGTCGAAATATCTCAATTATAAACGAAGTAGCAGATAAATTTCTCGAAAGTCGTCATAAGATGGCATTTTTAAAAAGAGCGCGCAATACAATCGGCGTATAAAGTTGAGGGTAACGAGCGCTTAGAATTCGAAATAACTCAATTAGGAACGAAATAGCAGATAATTTCCTCGAAAATCGACAACAGATGGCATTTTTAAAAAGAGCGCGCATTACAATCGGCGTATAGAGTTGAGAGAAATGAGCGCTTAGAATTCGAAATAACTCAATTAGGGATGAAATAACAGTTTACTTTCGTGAAAATCGACAAAAGGTTGCATTTTGCGAGATGCGCGGATTGTTTTTCTACGTTAAAAAGAGCGTGAATTACATGCGGCGTATAAAGTGGAATGAAAACAGCGCTTAGGCGTCGAAATATCTCAATTTGGAACGAAATAGCAGATAAACTTCTCGAAAATCGACATAAGATTGCATTTTTAAAAAGAGCGCGCAATACAATCGGCGTATAAAGTTGAGTGAAATCAGCGCTTAGAATTCGAAATAAATCAATTAGGAACGAAATAGCAGATAATTTCCACGAAAATCGACAACAGATGGCATTTTTAAAAGGAGCGCGCAATACGATCGGCGTATAAAGCGGAGTCAAATGAGAGCTTAGACGTTGAAATAGCTCAATTAGTCATGAAATAACAGTTAATTTTCGTGAAAATCGACAAAAGGTTGCATTTTGCGAGATGCGCGGATTGTTTTCCACGTTAAAAAGAGCGTGAATTACATGCGGCGTATAAAGTGGAATGAAAACAGCGCTTAGGCGTCGAAATATCTCAATTTGGAACGAAATAGCAGATAAATTACTAGAAAATCGACATAAGATGGCATTTTTAAAAAGAGCGCGCAATACAATCGGCGTATAAAGATGAGGGAAACGTGCGCTTAGAATTCGAAATAACTCAATTAGGAACGAAATAGCAGTTAATTTTCGTGAAAATCTACAAATATTGCATTTTGCTAGATACGGGGATTGTTATTCCACGTTAAGAAGAGCGTGCATATCATGTTCCATATCAAATGGAGCAACCTGAGCGCTTAAACGTCGAAATATCTAAATTAGGGACGAAATGGTAGATAAATTTCTCGAAAATCGACATAAGGTGGCATTTCTAAAAAGAGCGCGCAATTCGATCGGCGCATAAAATGGAGTGAAATGAGCGCTTAGAATTCGAAATAACTCAATTAGGGATGAAATAACAGTTAATTTTCGTGAAAATCTACAAATATTGCATTTTGCGAGATACGGGGATTGTTTTTCTACGTTAAAAATTGCGTGCTTTTACATGCGGTATGTCAAATGGAGCAAAATGAGCGCTTAGACGTCGAAAAATCTCAATTAGGAACGAAATAGCAGATAAATTTCTCGAAAATCGACAACAGATGGCATTTCTAAAAAGAGCGCTCAATACAATCGGCGTATAAAGTTGAGGGAAACGAGCGCTTAGAATTCGAAATAACTCAATTAGGAACGAAATAGCAGATAAATTTTTCGAAAATCGACATAAGGTGGCATTTTTAAAAAGAGCGCGCAATACGATCGGCGCATAAAGTGGAGTGAAATGAGCGCTTAGACGTCGAAATAACTCAATTAGGGATGAAATAACAGTTTACTTTCGTGAAAATCGACAAAAGGTTGCATTTTGCGAGATGCGCGGATTGTTTTTCTACGTTAAAAAGAGCGTGAATTACATGCGGCGTATAAAGTGGAATGAAAACAGCGCTTAGGCGTCGAAATATCTCAATTTGGAACGAAATAGCAGATAAACTTCTCGAAAATCGACATAAGATTGCATTTTTAAAAAGAGCGCGCAATACAATCGGCGTATAAAGTTGAGTGAAATCAGCGCTTAGAATTCGAAATAAATCAATTAGGAACGAAATAGCAGATAATTTCCACGAAAATCGACAACAGATGGCATTTTTAAAAGGAGCGCGCAATACGATCGGCGTATAAAGCGGAGTCAAATGAGAGCTTAGACGTTGAAATAGCTCAATTAGTCATGAAATAACAGTTAATTTTCGTGAAAATCGACAAAAGGTTGCATTTTGCGAGATGCGCGGATTGTTTTCCACGTTAAAAAGAGCGTGAATTACATGCGGCGTATAAAGTGGAATGAAAACAGCGCTTAGGCGTCGAAATATCTCAATTTGGAACGAAATAGCAGATAAATTACTAGAAAATCGACAATAGATGGCATTTTTAAAAAGAGCGCGCAATACAATCGGCGTATAAAGCGGAGTCAAATGAGCGCTTAGACGTTGAAATAGCTCAATTAGTCATGAAATAACAGTTAATTTTCGTGAAAATCGACAAAAGGTTGCATTTTGCGAGATGCGCGGACTGTTTTTCTACGTTAAAAAGAGCGTGAATTACATGCGGCATATCAAATGGAGCAAAATGAGCGCTTAAACGTCGAAATATCTCAATTAGGAACGAAATAGCAGATAATTTCCACGAAAATCGACAACAGATGGCATTTTTAAAAGGAGCGCGCAATGCGATCGGCGTATAAAGCTGAGTCAAATGAGCGCTTAGACGTTGAAATAGCTCAATTAGTCATGAAATAACAGTTAATTTTCGTGAAAATCGACAAAAGGTTGCATTTTGCGAGATGCGCGGATTGTTTTCCACGTTAAAAAGAGCGTGCATTACGCTCGGCGTATAAGGTAGAATGAAAACAGCGCTTAGACGTTGAAATAGCTCAATTAGGAACGGAATAGCAGATAAATTTCTCGAAAATTGACATAAGGTAGCATTTTTAAAAAGAGCGCGCAATACGATCGGCGTATAAAGTGGAATGAAAACAGCGCTTAAACGTCGAAATATCTAAATTAGGGTCGAAATAGTAGATAAATTTCTCTAAAATCGACAATAGATGGCATTTCTAAAAAGAGCGCGCAATACAATTGGCGTATAAAGTGGAATGAAAACAGCGCTTAGACGTTGAAATAGCTCAATTAGGAACGAAATAGCAGATAAATTTGTCGAAAATCGACATAAGGTGGCATTTTTAAAAAGAGCGCGCAATACGATCGGCGCATAAAGTGCAGTGAAATGAGCGCTTAGACGTCGAAATAACTCAATTAGGGATGAAATAACAGTTTACTTTCGTGAAAATCGACAAAAGGTTGCATTTTGCGAGATGCGCGGATTGTTTTTCTACGTTAAAAAGAGCGTGAATTACATGCGGCGTATAAAGTGGAATGAAAACAGCGCTTAGGCGTCGAAATATCTCAATTTGGAACGAAATAGCAGATAAACTTCACGAAAATCGACAATAGATGGCATTTTTAAAAAGAGCGCGCAATACAATCGGCGTATAGAGTTGAGAGAAATGAGCGCTTAGAATTCGAAATAACTCAATTAGGGATGAAATAACAGTTAATTTTCGTGAAAATCTACAAATATTGCATTTTGCTAGATACGGGGATTGTTATTCCACGTTAACAAGAGCGTGCATATCATGTTCCATATCAAATGGAGCAACCTGAGCGCTTAAACGTCGAAATATCTAAATTAGGGACGAAATAGTAGATAAATTTCTCGAAAATCGACAATAGATGGCATTTCTAAAAAGAGCGCGCAATACAATTGGCGTATAAAGTGGAATGAAAACAGCGCCTAGACGTTGAAATAGCTCAATTAGTCATGAAATAACAGTTAATTTTCGTGAAAATCGACAAAAGGTTGCATTTTGCGAGATGCGCGAATTGTTTTTCTACGCTAAAAAGAGCGTGAATTACATGCGGCATATCACACGGAGCAAAATGAGCGCTTAAACGTCGAAATATCTCAATTAGGAACGAAGTAGCAGATAAATTTCTCGAAAGTCGACATAAGATGGCGTTTTTAAAAAGAGCGCGCAATACAATCGGCGTATAAAGATGAGGGAAACGTGCGCTTAGAATTCGAAATAACTCAATTAGGAACGAAATAGCAGATAATTTCTTCGAAAATCGACAACAGATGGCATTTTTAAAAAGAGCGCGCAATACAATCGGCGTATAAAGCGGAGTCAAATGAGCGCTTAGACGTTGAAATTGCTCAATTAGTCATGAAATAACAGTTAATTTTCGTGAAAGTCGACAAAAGGTTGCATTTTGCGAGATGCGCGGACTGTTTTTCTACGTTAAAAAGAGCGTGAATTACATGCGGCGTATAAAGTGGAATGAAAACAGCGCTTAGGCGTCGAAATATCTCAATTTGGAACGAAATAGCAGATAAATTACTAGAAAATCGACAATAGATGGCATTTCTAAAAAGAGCGCGCAATATAATTGGCGTATAAAGTGGAATGAAAACAGCGCTTAAACGTCGAAATAGCTCAATTAGGAACGAAGTAGCAGATAAATATCTCGAAAGTCGTCATAAGATGGCATTTTTAAAAAGAGCGCGCAATACAATCGGCGTATAAAGTTGAGGGAAACGAGCGCTTAGAATTCGAAATAACTCAATTAACACACTCTATCAGATTGATTTCCTCGAAAATCGACAACAGATGGCATTTTTAAAAAGAGCGCGCATTACAATCGGCGTATAGAGTTGAGAGAAATGAGCACTTAGAATTCGAAATAACTCAATTAGGGATGAAATAACAGTTAATTTTCGTGAAAATCTACAAATATTGCATTTTGCTAGATACGGGGATTGTTATTCCACGTTAATAAGAGCGTGCATATCATGTTCCATATCAAATGGAGCAACCTGAGCGCTTAAACGTCGAAATATCTAAATTAGGGACGAGATAGTAGATAAATTTCTCGAAAATCGACATAAGGTGGCATTTCTAAAAAGAGCGCGCAATTCGATCGGCGCATAAAATGGAGTGAAATGAGCGCTTAGAATTCGAATTAACTCAATTAGGGATGAAATAACAGTTAGTTTTCGTGAAAATCTACAAATATTGCATTTTGCGAGATACGGGGATTGTTTTTTCTGCGTTAAAAATTGCGTGCTTTTACATGCGGTATGTCAAATAGAGCAAAATGAGCGCTTAGACGTCGAAATATCTAAATTAGGGACGAAATAGCAGATAAATTTCTCGAAAATCGACAACAGATGGCATTTCTAAAAAGAGCGCGCAATACAATCGGCGTATAAAGTTGAGGGAAACGAGCGCTTAGAATTCGAAATAACTCAATTAGGAACGAAATAGCAGATAATCTCCTCGAAAATCGACAACAGATGGCATTTTTAAAAGAGCGCGCAATACGATCGGCGCATAAAGTGGAGTGAAATGAGCGCTTAGAATTCGAAATAAATCAATTAGGAACGAAATAGCAGATAATTTCTTCGAAAATCGACAACAGATGGCATTTTTAAAAAGAGCGCGCAATACGATCGGCGTATAAAGCGGAGTCAAATGAGCGCTTAGACGTTGAAATAGCTCAATTAGTCATGAAATAACAGTTAATTTTCGTGAAAATCGACAAAAGGTTGCATTTTGCGAGATGCGCGGATTGTTTTCCACGTTAATAAGAGCGTGCATTACGCTCAGCGTATAAAGTAGAATGAAAACAGCGCTTAAACGTCGAAATATATCAATTATAAACGAAGTAGCAGATAAATTTCTCGAAAGTCGTCATAAGATGGCATTTTTAAAAAGAGCGCGCAATACAATCGGCGTATAAAGTTGAGGGTAACGAGCGCTTAGAATTCGAAATAACTCAATTAGGAACGAAATAGCAGATAATTTCCTCGAAAATCGACAACAGATGGCATTTTTAAAAAGAGCGCGCATTACAATCGGCGTATAGAGTTGAGAGAAATGAGCGCTTAGAATTCGAAATAACTCAATTAGGGATGAAATAACAGTTAGTTTTCGTGAAAATCTACAAATATTGCATTTTGCGAGATACGGGGATTGTTTTTCTGCGTTAAAAATTGCGTGCTTTTACATGCGGTATGTCAAATAGAGCAAAATGAGCGCTTAGACGTCGAAATATCTAAATTAGGGACGAAATAGCAGATAAATTTCTCGAAAATCGACAACAGATGGCATTTCTAAAAAGAGCGCGCAATACAATCGGCGTATAAAGTTGAGGGAAACGAGCGCTTAGAATTCGAAATAACTCAATTAGGAACGAAATAGCAGATAATTTCCTCGAAAATCGACAACAGATGGCATTTTTAAAAAGAGCGCGCAATACGATCGGCGCATAAAGTGGAGTGAAATGAGCGCTTAGAATTCGAAATAAATCAATTAGGAACGAAATAGCAGATAATTTCTTCGAAAATCGACAACAGATGGCATTTTTAAAAAGAGCGCGCAATACGATCGGCGTATAAAGCGGAGTCAAATGAGCGCTTAGACGTTGAAATAGCTCAATTAGTCATGAAATAACAGTTAATTTTCGTGAAAATCGACAAAAGGTTGCATTTTGCGAGATGCGCGGATTGTTTTCCACGTTAATAAGAGCGTGCATTACGCTCAGCGTATAAAGTAGAATGAAAACAGCGCTTAAACGTCGAAATATATCAATTATAAACGAAGTAGCAGATAAATTTCTCGAAAGTCGTCATAAGATGGCATTTTTAAAAAGAGCGCGCAATACAATCGGCGTATAAAGTTGAGGGTAACGAGCGCTTAGAATTCGAAATAACTCAATTAGGAACGAAATAGCAGATAATTTCCTCGAAAATCGACAACAGATGGCATTTTTAAAAAGAGCGCGCATTACAATCGGCGTATAGAGTTGAGAGAAATGAGCGCTTAGAATTCGAAATAACTCAATTAGGGATGAAATAACAGTTAGTTTTCGTGAAAATCTACAAATATTGCATTTTGCGAGATACGGGGATTGTTTTTCTGCGTTAAAAATTGCGTGCTTTTACATGCGGTATGTCAAATAGAGCAAAATGAGCGCTTAGACGTCGAAATATCTAAATTAGGGACGAAATAGCAGATAAATTTCTCGAAAATCGACAACAGATGGCATTTCTAAAAAGAGCGCGCAATACAATCGGCGTATAAAGTTGAGGGAAACGAGCGCTTAGAATTCGAAATAACTCAATTAGGAACGAAATAGCAGATAATTTCCTCGAAAATCGACAACAGATGGCATTTTTAAAAAGAGCGCGCAATACGATCGGCGCATAAAGTGGAGTGAAATGAGCGCTTAGAATTCGAAATAAATCAATTAGGAACGAAATAGCAGATAATTTCTTCGAAAATCGACAACAGATGGCATTTTTAAAAAGAGCGCGCAATACGATCGGCGTATAAAGCGGAGTCAAATGAGCGCTTAGACGTTGAAATAGCTCAATTAGTCATGAAATAACAGTTAATTTTCGTGAAAATCGACAAAAGGTTGCATTTTGCGAGATGCGCGGATTGTTTTCCACGTTAATAAGAGCGTGCATTACGCTCAGCGTATAAAGTAGAATGAAAACAGCGCTTAAACGTCGAAATATCTCAATTATAAACGAAGTAGCAGATAAATTTCTCGAAAGTCGTCATAAGATGGCATTTTTAAAAGGAGCGCGCAATACAATCGGCGTATAAAGTTGAGGGTAACGAGCGCTTAGAATTCGAAATAACTCAATTAGGAACGAAATAGCAGATAATTTCCTCGAAAATCGACAACAGATGGCATTTTTAAAAAGAGCGCGCAATACGATCGGCGCATAAAGTGGAGTGAAATGAGCGCTTAGACGTCGAAATAACTCAATTAGGGATGAAATAACAGTTTACTTTCGTGAAAATCGACAAAAGGTTGCATTTTGCGAGATGCGCGGATTGTTTTTCTACGTTAAAAAGAGCGTGAATTACATGCGGCGTATAAAGTGGAATGAAAACAGCGCTTAGGCGTCGAAATATCTCAATTTGGAACGAAATAGCAGATAAACTTCTCGAAAATCGACATAAGATTGCATTTTTAAAAAGAGCGCGCAATACAATCGGCGTATAAAGTTGAGTGAAATCAGCGCTTAGAATTCGAAATAAATCAATTAGGAACGAAATAGCAGATAATTTTCGTGAAAATCGACAAAAGGTTGCATTTTGCGAGATGCGCGGACTGTTTTTCTACGTTAAAAAGAGCGTGAATTACATGCGGCATATCAAATGGAGCAAAATGAGCGCTTAAACGTCGAAATATCTCAATTAGGAACGAAATAGCAGATAATTTCCACGAAAATCGACAACAGATGGCATTTTTAAAAGGAGCGCGCAATACGATCGGCGTATAAAGCGGAGTCAAATGAGCGCTTAGACGTTGAAATAGCTCAATTAGTCATGAAATAACAGTTAATTTTCGTGAAAATCGACAAAAGGTGGCATTTTGCGAGATGCGCGGATTGTTTTCCACGTTAATAAGAGCGTGCATTACGCTCGGCGTATAAAGTAGAATGAAAACAGCGCTTAGGCGTCGAAATATCTCAATTTGGAACGAAATAGCAGATAAATTACTAGAAAATCGACAATAGATGGCATTTTTAAAAAGAGCGCGCAATACAATCGGCGTATAAAGCGGAGTCAAATGAGCGCTTAGACGTTGAAATAGCTCAATTAGTCATGAAATAACAGTTAATTTTCGTGAAAATCGACAAAAGGTTGCATTTTGCGAGATGCGCGGACTGTTTTTCTACGTTAAAAAGAGCGTGAATTACATGCGGCATATCAAATGGAGCAAAATGAGCGCTTAAACGTCGAAATATCTCAATTAGGAACGAAATAGCAGATAATTTCCACGAAAATCGACAACAGATGGCATTTTTAAAAGGAGCGCGCAATGCGATCGGCGTATAAAGCTGAGTCAAATGAGCGCTTAGACGTTGAAATAGCTCAATTAGTCATGAAATAACAGTTAATTTTCGTGAAAATCGACAAAAGGTTGCATTTTGCGAGATGCGCGGATTGTTTTCCACGTTAAAAAGAGCGTGAATTACATGCGGCGTATAAAGTGGAATGAAAACAGCGCTTAGGCGTCGAAATATCTCAATTTGGAACGAAATAGCAGATAAACTTCACGAAAATCGACAATAGATGGCATTTTTAAAAAGAGCGCGCAATACAATCGGCGTATAGAGTTGAGAGAAATGAGCGCTTAGAATTCGAAATAACTCAATTAGGGATGAAATAACAGTTAATTTTCGTGAAAATCTACAAATATTGCATTTTGCTAGATACGGGGATTGTTATTCCACGTTAACAAGAGCGTGCATATCATGTTCCATATCAAATGGAGCAACCTGAGCGCTTAAACGTCGAAATATCTAAATTAGGGACGAAATAGTAGATAAATTTCTCGAAAATCGACAATAGATGGCATTTCTAAAAAGAGCGCGCAATACAATTGGCGTATAAAGTGGAATGAAAACAGCGCCTAGACGTTGAAATAGCTCAATTAGTCATGAAATAACAGTTAATTTTCGTGAAAATCGACAAAAGGTTGCATTTTGCGAGATGCGCGAATTGTTTTTCTACGCTAAAAAGAGCGTGAATTACATGCGGCATATCACACGGAGCAAAATGAGCGCTTAAACGTCGAAATATCTCAATTAGGAACGAAGTAGCAGATAAATTTCTCGAAAGTCGACATAAGATGGCGTTTTTAAAAAGAGCGCGCAATACAATCGGCGTATAAAGATGAGGGAAACGTGCGCTTAGAATTCGAAATAACTCAATTAGGAACGAAATAGCAGATAATTTCTTCGAAAATCGACAACAGATGGCATTTTTAAAAAGAGCGCGCAATACAATCGGCGTATAAAGCGGAGTCAAATGAGCGCTTAGACGTTGAAATTGCTCAATTAGTCATGAAATAACAGTTAATTTTCGTGAAAGTCGACAAAAGGTTGCATTTTGCGAGATGCGCGGACTGTTTTTCTACGTTAAAAAGAGCGTGAATTACATGCGGCGTATAAAGTGGAATGAAAACAGCGCTTAGGCGTCGAAATATCTCAATTTGGAACGAAATAGCAGATAAATTACTAGAAAATCGACAATAGATGGCATTTCTAAAAAGAGCGCGCAATATAATTGGCGTATAAAGTGGAATGAAAACAGCGCTTAAACGTCGAAATAGCTCAATTAGGAACGAAGTAGCAGATAAATATCTCGAAAGTCGTCATAAGATGGCATTTTTAAAAAGAGCGCGCAATACAATCGGCGTATAAAGTTGAGGGAAACGAGCGCTTAGAATTCGAAATAACTCAATTAGGAACGAAATAGCAGATGATTTCCTCGAAAATCGACAACAGATGGCATTTTTAAAAAGAGCGCGCATTACAATCGGCGTATAGAGTTGAGAGAAATGAGCACTTAGAATTCGAAATAACTCAATTAGGGATGAAATAACAGTTAATTTTCGTGAAAATCTACAAATATTGCATTTTGCTAGATACGGGGATTGTTATTCCACGTTAATAAGAGCGTGCATATCATGTTCCATATCAAATGGAGCAACCTGAGCGCTTAAACGTCGAAATATCTAAATTAGGGACGAGATAGTAGATAAATTTCTCGAAAATCGACATAAGGTGGCATTTCTAAAAAGAGCGCGCAATTCGATCGGCGCATAAAATGGAGTGAAATGAGCGCTTAGAATTCGAATTAACTCAATTAGGGATGAAATAACAGTTAGTTTTCGTGAAAATCTACAAATATTGCATTTTGCGAGATACGGGGATTGTTTTTCTGCGTTAAAAATTGCGTGCTTTTACATGCGGTATGTCAAATAGAGCAAAATGAGCGCTTAGACGTCGAAATATCTAAATTAGGGACGAAATAGCAGATAAATTTCTCGAAAATCGACAACAGATGGCATTTCTAAAAAGAGCGCGCAATACAATCGGCGTATAAAGTTGAGGGAAACGAGCGCTTAGAATTCGAAATAACTCAATTAGGAACGAAATAGCAGATAATTTCCTCGAAAATCGACAACAGATGGCATTTTTAAAAAGAGCGCGCAATACGATCGGCGCATAAAGTGGAGTGAAATGAGCGCTTAGAATTCGAAATAAATCAATTAGGAACGAAATAGCAGATAATTTCTTCGAAAATCGACAACAGATGGCATTTTTAAAAAGAGCGCGCAATACGATCGGCGTATAAAGCGGAGTCAAATGAGCGCTTAGACGTTGAAATAGCTCAATTAGTCATGAAATAACAGTTAATTTTCGTGAAAATCGACAAAAGGTTGCATTTTGCGAGATGCGCGGATTGTTTTCCACGTTAATAAGAGCGTGCATTACGCTCAGCGTATAAAGTAGAATGAAAACAGCGCTTAAACGTCGAAATATCTCAATTATAAACGAAGTAGCAGATAAATTTCTCGAAAGTCGTCATAAGATGGCATTTTTAAAAAGAGCGCGCAATACAATCGGCGTATAAAGTTGAGGGTAACGAGCGCTTAGAATTCGAAATAACTCAATTAGGAACGAAATAGCAGATAATTTCCTCGAAAATCGACAACAGATGGCATTTTTAAAAAGAGCGCGCATTACAATCGGCGTATAGAGTTGAGAGAAATGAGCGCTTAGAATTCGAAATAACTCAATTAGGGATGAAATAACAGTTAATTTTCGTGATAATCTCAAATATTGCATTTTGCTAGATACGGGGATTGTTATTCCACGTTAAGAAGAGCGTGCATATCATGTTCCATATCAAATGGAGCAACCTGAGCGCTTAAACGTCGAAATATCTAAATTAGGGACGAAATAGTAGATAAATTTCTCGAAAATCGACATAAGGTGGCATTTCTAAAAAGAGCGCGCAATTCGATCGGCGCATAAAATGGAGTGAAATGAGCGCTTAGACGTCGAAATAACTCAATTAGGGATGAAATAACAGTTTACTTGCGTGAAAATCGACAAAAGGTTGCATTTTGCGAGATGCGCGGATTGTTTTTCTACGTTAAAAAGAGCGTGAATTACATGCGGCGTATAAAGTGGAATGAAAACAGCGCTTAGGCGTCGAAATATCTCAATTTGGAACGAAATAGCAGATAAACTTCTCGAAAATCGACATAAGATTGCATTTTTAAAAAGAGCGCGCAATACAATCGGCGTATAAAGTTGAGTGAAATCAGCGCTTAGAATTCGAAATAAATCAATTAGGAACGAAATAGCAGATAATTTCTTCGAAAATCGACAACAGATGGCATTTTTAAAAAGAGCGCGCATTACAATCGGCGTATAGAGTTGAGAGAAATGAGCGCTTAGAATTCGAAATAACTCAATTAGGGATGAAATAACAGTTAATTTTCGTGAAAATCTACAAATATTGCATTTTGCTAGATACGGGGATTGTTATTCCACGTTAAGAAGAGCGTGCATATCATGTTCCATATCAAATGGAGCAACCTGAGCGCTTAAACGTCGAAATATCTAAATTAGGGACGAAATGGTAGATAAATTTCTCGAAAATCGGCATAAGGTGGCATTTCTAAAAAGAGCGCGCAATTCGATCGGCGCATAAAATGGAGTGAAATGAGCGCTTAGAATTCGAAATAACTCAATTAGGGATGAAATAACAGTTAATTTTCGTGAAAATCTACAAATATTGCATTTTGCGAGATACGGGGATTGTTTTTCTACGTTAAAAATTGCGTGCTTTTACATGCGGTATGTCAAATGGAGCAAAATGAGCGCTTAGACGTCGAAAAATCTCAATTAGGAACGAAATAGCAGATAAATTTCTCGAAAATCGACAACAGATGGCATTTCTAAAAAGAGCGCGCAATACAATCGGCGTATAAAGTTGAGGGAAACGAGCGCTTAGAATTCGAAATAACTCAATTAGGAACGAAATAGCAGATAAATTTTTCGAAAATCGACATAAGGTGGCATTTTTAAAAAGAGCGCGCAATACGATCGGCGCATAAAGTGGAGTGAAATGAGCGCTTAGACGTCGAAATAACTCAATTAGGGATGAAATAACAGTTTACTTTCGTGAAAATCGACAAAAGGTTGCATTTTGCGAGATGCGCGGATTGTTTTTCTACGTTAAAAAGAGCGTGAATTACATGCGGCGTATAAAGTGGAATGAAAACAGCGCTTAGGCGTCGAAATATCTCAATTTGGAACGAAATAGCAGATAAACTTCTCGAAAGTCGACATAAGATTGCATTTTTAAAAAGAGCGCGCAATACAATCGGCGTATAAAGTTGAGTGAAATCAGCGCTTAGAATTCGAAATAAATCAATTAGGAACGAAATAGCAGATAATTTTCGTGAAAATCGACAAAAGGTTGCATTTTGCGAGATGCGCGGACTGTTTTTCTACGTTAAAAAGAGCGTGAATTACATGCGGCATATCAAATGGAGCAAAATGAGCGCTTAAACGTCGAAATATCTCAATTAGGAACGAAATAGCAGATAATTTCCACGAAAATCGACAACAGATGGCATTTTTAAAAGGAGCGCGCAATACGATCGGCGTATAAAGCGGAGTCAAATGAGCGCTTAGACGTTGAAATAGCTCAATTAGTCATGAAATAACAGTTAATTTTCGTGAAAATCGACAAAAGGTTGCATTTTGCGAGATGCGCGGATTGTTTTCCACGTTAATAAGAGCGTGCATTACGCTCGGCGTATAAAGTAGAATGAAAACAGCGCTTAGGCGTCGAAATAGCTCAATTAGGAACGGAATAGCAGATAAATTTCACGAAAATTGACAATAGATGGCATTTCTAAAAAGAGCGCGCAATATAATTGGCGTATAAAGTGGAATGAAAACAGCGCTTAAACGTCGAAATATCTAAATTAGGGACGAAATAGCAGATAAATTACTAGAAAATCGACAATAGATGGCATTTCTAAAAAGAGCGCGCAATACAATTGGCGTATAAAGTGGAATGAAAACAGCGCTTAGACGTTGAAATAGCTCAATTAGGAACGAAGTAGCAGATAAATATCTCGAAAGTCGACATAAGATGGCATTTTTAAAAAGAGAGCGCAATACAATCGGCGTATAAAGTTGAGGGAAACGAGCGCTTAGAATTCGAAATAACTCAATTAGGAACGAAATAGCAGATAATTTCCTCGAAAATCGACAACAGATGGCATTTTTAAAAAGAGCGCGCAATACAATTGGGGTATAAAGTGGAATGAAAACAGCGCTTAGACGTTGAAATAGCTCAATTAGGAACGAAATAGCAGATAAATTTGTCGAAAATCGACATAAGGTGGCATTTTTAAAAAGAGCGCGCAATACGATCGGGGCATAAAGTGGAGTGAAATGAGCGCTTAGACGTCGAAATAACTCAATTAGGGATGAAATAACAGTTTACTTTCGTGAAAATCGACAAAAGGATGCATTTTGCGAGATGAGCGGATTGTTTTTCTACGTTAAAAAGAGCGTGAATTACATGCGGCATATCAAATGGAGCAAAATGAGCGCTTAAACGTCGAAATATCTCAATTAGGAACGAAGTAGCAGCTAAATTTCTCGAAAGTCGACGTAAGATGGCATTTTTAAAAAGAGCGCGCAATACAATCGGCGTATAAAGTTGAGGGAAACGAGCGCTTAGAATTCGAAATAACTCAATTAGGAACGAAATAGCAGATAATTTCCTCGAAAATCGACAACAGATGGCATTTTTAAAAAGAGCGCGCAATACAATCGGCGTATAAAGCGGAGTCAAATGAGCGCTTAGACGTTGAAATAGCTCAATTAGGGATGAAATAACAGTTTACTTTCGTGAAAATCGACAAAAGGTTGCATTTTGCGAGATGCGCGGATTGTTTTTCTACGTTAAAAAGAGCGTGAATTACATGCGGCGTATAAAGTGGAATGAAAACAGCGCTTAGGCGTCGAAATATCTCAATTTGGAACGAAATAGCAGATAAACTTCTCGAAAGTCGACATAAGATTGCATTTTTAAAAAGAGCGCGCAATACAATCGGCGTATAAAGTTGAGTGAAATCAGCGCTTAGAATTCGAAATAAATCAATTAGGAACGAAATAGCAGATAATTTTCGTGAAAATCGACAAAAGGTTGCATTTTGCGAGATGCGCGGACTGTTTTTCTACGTTAAAAAGAGCGTGAATTACATGCGGCATATCAAATGGAGCAAAATGAGCGCTTAAACGTCGAAATATCTCAATTAGGAACGAAATAGCAGATAATTTCCACGAAAATCGACAACAGATGGCATTTTTAAAAGGAGCGCGCAATACGATCGGCGTATAAAGCGGAGTCAAATGAGCGCTTAGACGTTGAAATAGCTCAATTAGTCATGAAATAACAGTTAATTTTCGTGAAAATCGACAAAAGGTTGCATTTTGCGAGATGCGCGGATTGTTTTCCACGTTAATAAGAGCGTGCATTACGCTCGGCGTATAAAGTAGAATGAAAACAGCGCTTAGGCGTCGAAATAGCTCAATTAGGAACGGAATAGCAGATAAATTTCACGAAAATTGACAATAGATGGCATTTCTAAAAAGAGCGCGCAATATAATTGGCGTATAAAGTGGAATGAAAACAGCGCTTAAACGTCGAAATATCTAAATTAGGGACGAAATAGCAGATAAATTACTAGAAAATCGACAATAGATGGCATTTCTAAAAAGAGCGCGCAATACAATTGGCGTATAAAGTGGAATGAAAACAGCGCTTAGACGTTGAAATAGCTCAATTAGGAACGAAGTAGCAGATAAATATCTCGAAAGTCGACATAAGATGGCATTTTTAAAAAGAGAGCGCAATACAATCGGCGTATAAAGTTGAGGGAAACGAGCGCTTAGAATTCGAAATAACTCAATTAGGAACGAAATAGCAGATAATTTCCTCGAAAATCGACAACAGATGGCATTTTTTAAAAAGAGCGCGCAATACAATTGGGGTATAAAGTGGAATGAAAACAGCGCTTAGACGTTGAAATAACTCAATTAGGGATGAAATAACAGTTTACTTTCGTGAAAATCGACAAAAAGGATGCATTTTGCGAGATGAGCGGATTGTTTTTTCTACGTTAAAAAGAGCGTGAATTACATGCGGCATATCAAATGGAGCAAAATGAGCGCTTAAAAACGTCGAAATATCTCAATTAGGAACGAAGTAGCAGCTAAATTTCTCGAAAGTCCGACGTAAGATGGCATTTTTAAAAAGAGCGCGCAATACAATCGGCGTATAAAGTTGAGGGAAACGAGCGCTTAGAATTCGAAATAACTCAATTAGGAACGAAATAGCAGATAATTTCCTCGAAAATCGACAACAGATGGCATTTTTAAAAAGAGCGCGCAATACAATCGGCGTATAAAGCGGAGTCAAATGAGCGCTTAGACGTTGAAATAGCTCAATTAGTCATGAAATAACAGTTAATTTTCGTGAAAATCGACAAAAGGTTGCATTTTGCGAGATGCGCGGACTGTTTTTTCTACGTTAAAAAGAGCGTGAATTACATGCGGCGTATAAAGTGGAATGAAAACAGCGCTTAGGCGTCGAAATATCTCAATTTGGAACGAAATAGCAGATAAATTACTAGAAAATCGACAATAGATGGCATTTCTAAAAAGAGCGCGCATTACAATCGCGTATAGAGTTGAGAGAAATGAGCGCTTAGAATTCGAAATAACTCAATTAGGGATGAAATAACAGTTAATTTTCGTGAAAATCTACAAATATTGCATTTTGCTAGATACGGGGATTGCTATTCCACGTTAATAAGAGCGTGCATATCATGTTCCATATCAAATGGAGCAACCTGAGCGCTTAAACGTCGAACCTGAGCGCTTAAACGTCGAAATATCTAAATTAGGGACGAGATAGTAGATAAATTTCTCGAAAATCGACATAAGGTGGCATTTCTAAAAAGAGCGCGCAATTCGATCGGCGCATAAAATGGAGTGAAATGAGCGCTTAGAATTCGAATTAACTCAATTAGGGATGAAATAACAGTTAGTTTTCGTGAAAATCTACAAATATTGCATTTTGCGAGATACGGGGATTGTTTTTCTACGTTAAAAATTGCGTGCTTTTACATGCGGTATGTCAAATGGAGCAAAATGAGAACTTAGACGTCGAAATATCTCAATTAGGAACGAAATGGCAGATAAATTTTTCGAAAATCGACATAAGGTGGCATTTTTAAAAAGAGCGCGCAATACGATCGGCGCATAAAGTGGAGTGAAATGAGCGCTTAGACGTCGAAATAACTCAATTAGGGATGAAATAACAGTTTACTTTCGTGAAAATCGACAAAAGGTTGCATTTTGCGAGATGAGCGGATTGTTTTTCTACGTTAAAAAGAGCGTGAATTACATGCGGCGTATAAAGTAGAATGAAAACAGCACTTAACTGTCGAAATATCTCAATTAGGAACGAAGTAGCAGATAAATTTCTCGAAAGTCGACATAAGATGGCATTTTTAAAAAGAGCGCGCAATACAATCGGCGTATAAAGTTGAGTGAAATCAGCGCTTTGAATTCGAAATAAATCAATTAGGAACGAAGTAGCAGATAATTTCCACGAAAATCGACAGCAGATGGCATTTTTAAAAAGAGCGCGCAATACAATCGGCGCATAATGCGGAGTCAAATGAGCGCTTAGACGTCGAAATAACTCAATTAGGGATTAAATAACAGTTTACTTTCGTGAAAATCGACAAAAGGTTGCATTTTGCGAGATGCGCGGATTGTTTTTCTACGTTAAAAAGAGCGTGAATTACATGCGGCATATCAAATGGAGCAAAATGAGCGCTTAAACGTCGAAATATCTCAATTAGGAACGAAATAGCAGATAATTTCCACGAAAATCGACAGCAGATGGCATTTTTAAAAAGAGCGCGCAATACAATCGGCGCATAAAGTGTAGTGAAATGAGCGCTTAGACGTCGAAATAACTCAATTAGGGATTAAATAACAGTTTACTTTCGTGCAAATCGACAAAAGGTTGCATTTTGCGAGATGCGCGGATTGTTTTTCTACGTTAAAAAGAGCGCGAATTACATGCGGCGTATAAAGTGGAATGAAAAAAGCGCTTAGGCGTCGAAATATCTCAATTTGGAACGAAATAGCAGATAAATTACTAGAAAATCGACAATAGATGGCATTTCTAAAAAGAGCGCGCAATACAATTGGGGTATAAAGTGGAATGAAAACAGCGCTTAGACGTTGAAATAGCTCAATTAGGAACGAAATAGCAGATAAATTTTTCGAAAATCGACATAAGGTGGCATTTTTAAAAAGAGCGCGCAATACAATTGGGGTATAAAGTGGAATGAAAACAGCGCTTAGACGTTGAAATAGCTCAATTAGGAACGAAATAGCAGATAAATTTTTCGAAAATCGACAACAGATGGCATTTCTAAAAAGAACGCGCAATACAATCGGCGTATAAAGTTGAGGGAAACGAGCGCTTAGAGTTCGAAATAACTCAATTAGGAACGAAATAGCAGATAATTTCCTCGAAAATCGACAACAGATGGCATTTTTAAAAAGAGCGCGCAATACAATTGGGGTATAAAGTGGAATGAAAACAGCGCTTAGACGTTGAAATAGCTCAATTAGGAACGAAATAGCAGATAAATTTGTCGAAAATCGACATAAGGTGGCATTTTTAAAAAGAGCGCGCAATACGATCGGCGCATAAAGTGGAGTGAAATGAGCGCTTAGACGTCGAAATAACTCAATTAGGGATGAAATAACAGTTTACTTTCGTGAAAATCGACAAAAGGTTGCATTTTGCGAGATGAGCGGATTGTTTTTCTACGTTAAAAAGAGCGTGAATTACATGCGGCGTATAAAGTGGAATGAAAACAGCGCTTAGGCGTCGAAATATCTCAATTTGGACCGAAATAGCAGATAAACTTCTCGAAAATCGACATAAGATGGCATTTTTAAAAAGAGCGCGCAATACAATCGGCGTATAAAGTTGAGTGAAATCAGCGCTTAGAATTCGAAATAACTCAATTAGGAACGAAATAGCAGATAATTTCCTCGAAAATCGACAACAGATGGCATTTTTAAAAAGAGCGCGCAATACAATTGGGGTATAAAGTGGAGTCAAATGAGCGCTTAGACGTCGAAATAACTCAATTAGGGATTAAATAACAGTTTACTTTCGTGAAAATCGACAAAAGGTTGCATTTTGCGAGATGCGCGGATTGTTTTCCACGTTAAAAAGAGCGTGCTTTTACATGCGGTATGTCAAATGGAGCAAAATGAGCGCTTAGACGTCGAAAAATCTCAATTAGGAACGAAATAGCAGATAAATTTCTCGAAAATCGACAACAGATGGCATTTCTAAAAAGAGCGCGCAATACAATCGGCGTATAAAGTTGAGTCAAATCAGCGCTTAGAATTCGAAATAAATCAATTAGGAACGAAATAGCAGATAATTTCCACGAAAATCGACAACAGATGGCATTTTTAAAAGGAGCGCGCAATACGATCGGCGTATAAAGCGGAGTCAAATTTGCGCTTAGACGTTGAAATAGCTCAATTAGTCATGAAATAACAGTTAATTTTCGTAAAAATCGACAAAAGGTTGCATTTTGCGAGATGCGCGGATTGTTTTCCACGTTAAAAAGAGCGTGCATTACGCTCGGCATATAAAGTAGAATGAAAACAGCGCTTAGACGTTGAAATAGCTCAATTAGGAACGGAATAGCAGATAAATTTCTCGAAAATTGACATAAGGTAGCATTTTTAAAAAGAGCGCGCAATACGATCGGCGCATAAAGTGTAGTGAAATGAGAGCTTAGACGTCGAAATAACTCAATTAGGGATGAAATAACAGTTAATTTTCGTGAAAGTCGACAAAAGGTTGCATTTTGCGAGATGCGCGGACTGTTTTTCTACGTTGAAAAGAGCGTGAATTACATGCGGCATATCAAATGGAGCAAAATGAGCGCTTAAACGTCGAAATATCTCAATTAGGAACGAAGTAGCAGCTAAATTTCTCGAAAGTCGACGTAAGATGGCATTTTTAAAAGAGCGCGCAATACAATCGGCGTATAAAGTTGAGGGAAACGAGCGCTTAGAATTCGAAATAACTCAATTAGGAACGAAATAGCAGATAATTTCCTCGAAAATCGACAACAGATGGCATTTTTAAAAGAGCGCGCAATACAATCGGCGTATAAAGCGGAGTCAAATGAGCGCTTAGACGTTGAAATTGCTCAATTAGTCATGAAATAACAGTTAATTTTCGTGAAAATCGACAAAAGGTTGCATTTTGCGAGATGCGCGGATAGTTTTTCTACGTGAAAAGAGCGTGAATTACATGCGGCATATCAAATGGAGCAAAATGAGTGCTTTTAAACGTCGAAATATCTCAATTAGGAACGAAATAGCAGATAAACTTCTCGAAAATCGACAATAGATGGCATTTCTAAAAAGAGCGCGCAATACAATTGGGGTATAAAGTGGAATGAAAACAGCGCTTAGACGTTGAAATAGCTCAATTAGGAACGAAATAGCAGATAATTTTTCGAAAATCGACATAAGGTGGCATTTTTAAAAAGAGCGCGCAATACAATTGGGGTATAAAGTGGAATGAAAACAGCGCTTAGACGTGGAAATAGCTCAATTAGGAACGAAATAGCAGATAAATTTTTCGAAAATCGACAACAGATGGGCATTTCTAAAAAGAGCGCGCAATACAATCGGCGTATAAAGTTGAGGGAAACGAGCGCTTAGAATTCGAAATAACTCAATTAGGAACGAAATAGCAGATAATTTCCTCGAAAATCGACAACAGATGGCATTTTTAAAAAGAGCGCGCAATACAATTGGGGTATAAAGTGAATGAAAACAGCGCTTAGACGTTGAAATAGCTCAATTAGGAACGAAATAGCAGATAAATTTTTCGAAAATCGACATAAGGTGGCATTTTTAAAAAAGAGCGCGCAATACGATCGGCGCATAAAGTGGAGTGAAATGAGCGCTTAGACGTCGAAATAACTCAATTAGGGATGAAATAACAGTTTACTTTCGTGAAAATCGACAAAAGGTTGCATTTTGCGAGATGAGCGGATTGTTTTTCTACGTTAAAAAGAGCGTGAATTACATGCGGCGTATAAAGTGAAATGAAAACAGCGCTTAGGCGTCGAAATATCTCAATTTGGAACGAATAGCAGATAAACTTCTCGAAAATCGACATAAGATGGCATTTTTAAAAAGAGCGCGCAATACAATCGGCGTATAAAGTTGAGGGAAACGAGCGCTTAGAATTCGAAATAACTCAATTAGGGACGAAATAGCAGATAATTTCCTCGAAAATCGACAACAGATGGCATTTTTAAAAAGAGCGCGCAATACAATCGGCGTATAAAGCGGAGTCAAATGAGCGCTTAGACGTTGAAATTGCTCAATTAGTCATGAAATAACAGTTACTTTCGTGAAAATAGACAAAAGGTTGCATTTTGCGAGATGCGCGGATTGTTTTCCACGTTAAAAAGAGCGTGCATTACGCTCGGCGTATAAAGTAGAATGAAAACAGCGCTTAGACGTTGAAATAGCTCAATTAGGAACGGAAAAGCAGATAAATTTCTCGAAAATTGACATAAGGTAGCATTTTTAAAAAGAGCGCGCAATACGATCGGCGCATAAAGTGTAGTGAAATGAGTGCTTAGACGTCGAAATAACTCAATTAGGGATGAAATAACAGTTAATTTTCGTGAAAGTCGACAAAGGTTGCATTTTGCGAGATGCGCGGACTGTTTTTCTACGTTGAAAAGAGCGTGAATTACATGCGGTATGTCAAATGGAGCAAAATGAGCGCTTAGACGTCGAAAAATCTCAATTAGGAACGAAATAGCAGATAAATTTCTCGAAAATCGACAACAGATGGCATTTCTAAAAAGAGCGCGCAATACAATCGGCGTATAAAGTTGAGTCAAATCAGCGCTTAGAATTCGAAATAAATCAATTAGGAACGAAATAGCAGATAATTTCCACGAAAATCGACAACAGATGGCATTTTTAAAAGGAGGCGCGCAATACGATCGGCGTATAAAGCGGAGTCAAATTTGCGCTTAGACGTTGAAATAGCTCAATTAGTCATGAAATAACAGTTAATTTTCGTAAAAATCGACAAAAGGTTGCATTTTGCGAGATGCGCGGATTGTTTTCCACGTTAAAAAGAGCGTGCATTACGCTCGGCATATAAAGTAGAATGAAAACAGCGCTTAGACGTTGAAATAGCTCAATTAGGAACGGAATAGCAGATAAATTTCTCGAAAATTGACATAAGGTAGCATTTTTAAAAAGAGCGCGCAATACGATCGGCGCATAAAGTGTAGTGAAATGAGAGCTTAGACGTCGAAATAACTCAATTAGGGATGAAATAACAGTTAATTTTCGTGAAAGTCGACAAAAGGTTGCATTTTGCGAGATGCGCGGACTGTTTTTCTACGTTGAAAAGAGCGTGAATTACATGCGGCATATCAAATGGAGCAAAATGAGCGCTTAAACGTCGAAATATCTCAATTAGGAACGAAGTAGCAGCTAAATTTCTCGAAAGTCGACGTAAGATGGCATTTTTAAAAAGAGCGCGCAATACAATCGGCGTATAAAGTTGAGGGAAACGAGCGCTTAGAATTCGAAATAACTCAATTAGGAACGAAATAGCAGATAATTTCCTCGAAAATCGACAACAGATGGCATTTTTAAAAAGAGCGCGCAATACAATCGGCGTATAAAGCGGAGTCAAATGAGCGCTTAGACGTTGAAATTGCTCAATTAGTCATGAAATAACAGTTAATTTTCGTGAAAATCGACAAAAGGTTGCATTTTGCGAGATGCGCGGATAGTTTTTCTACGTTGAAAAGAGCGTGAATTACATGCGGCATATCAAATGGAGCAAAATGAGCGCTTAGACGTCGAAATATCTCAATTAGGAACGAAGTAGCAGCTAAATTTCTCGAAAGTCGACGTAAGATGGCATTTTTAAAAAGAGCGCGCAATACAATCGGCGTATAAAGTTGAGGGAAACGAGCGCTTAGAATTCGAAATAACTCAATTAGGAACGAAATAGCAGATAATTTCCTCGAAAATCGACAATAGATGGCATTTCTAAAAAGAGCGCGCAATACAATTGGGGTATAAAGTGGAATGAAAACAGCGCTTAGACGTTGAAATAGCTCAATTAGGAACGAAATAGCAGATAAATTTTTCGAAAATCGACATAAGGTGGCATTTTTAAAAAGAGCGCGCAATACAATTGGGGTATAATGTGGAATGAAAACAGCGCTTAGACGTGGAAATAGCTCAATTAGGAACGAAATAGCAGATAAATTTTTCGAAAATCGACAACAGATGGCATTTCTAAAAAGAGCGCGCAATACAATCGGCGTATAAAGTTGAGGGAAACGAGCGCTTAGAATTCGAAATAACTCAATTAGGAACGAAATAGCAGATAATTTCCTCGAAAATCGACAACAGATGGCATTTTTAAAAAGAGCGCGCAATACAATTGGGGTATAAAGTGGAATGAAAACAGCGCTTAGACGTTGAAATAGCTCAATTAGGAACGAAATAGCAGATAAATTTTTCGAAAATCGACATAAGGTGGCATTTTTAAAAAGAGCGCGCAATACGATCGGCGCATAAAGTGGAGTGAAATGAGCGCTTAGACGTCGAAATAACTCAATTAGGGATGAAATAACAGTTTACTTTCGTGAAAATCGACAAAAGGTTGCATTTTGCGAGATGAGCGGATTGTTTTTCTACGTTAAAAAGAGCGTGAATTACATGCGGCGTATAAAGTGAAATGAAAACAGCGCTTAGGCGTCGAAATATCTCAATTTGGAACGAAATAGCAGATAAACTTCTCGAAAATCGACATAAGATGGCATTTTTAAAAAGAGCGTGCAATACAATCGGCGTATAAAGTTGAGGGAAACGAGCGCTTAGAATTCGAAATAACTCAATTAGGAACGAAATAGCAGATAATTTCCTCGAAAATCGACAACAGATGGCATTTTTAAAAAGAGCGCGCAATACAATCGGCGTATAAAGCGGAGTCAAATGAGCGCTTAGACGTTGAAATTGCTCAATTAGTCATGAAATAACAGTTACTTTTCGTGAAAATAGACAAAAGGTTGCATTTTGCGAGATGCGCGGATTGTTTTCCACGTTAAAAAGAGCGTGCATTACGCTCGGCGTATAAAGTAGAATGAAAACAGCGCTTAGACGTTGAAATAGCTCAATTAGGAACGGAAAAGCAGATAAATTTCTCGAAAATTGACATAAGGTAGCATTTTTAAAAAGAGCGCGCAATACGATCGGCGCATAAAGTGTAGTGAAATGAGTGCTTAGACGTCGAAATAACTCAATTAGGGATGAAATAACAGTTAATTTTCGTGAAAGTCGACAAAAGGTTGCATTTTGCGAGATGCGCGGACTGTTTTTCTACGTTGAAAAGAGCGTGAATTACATGCGGCATATCAAATGGAGCAAAATGAGCGCTTAAACGTCGAAATATCTCAATTAGGAACGAAGTAGCAGCTAAATTTCTCGAAAGTCGACGTAAGATGGCATTTTTAAAAAGAGCGCGCAATACAATCGGCGTATAAAGTTGAGGGAAACGAGCGCTTAGAATTCGAAATAACTCAATTAGGAACGAAATAGCAGATAATTTCCTCGAAAATCGACAACAGATGGCATTTTTAAAAAGAGCGCGCAATACAATTGGGGTATAAAGTGGAATGAAAACAGCGCTTAGACGTTGAAATAGCTCAATTAGGAACGAAATAGCAGATAAATTTTTCGAAAATCGACATAAGGTGGCATTTTTAAAAAGAGCGCGCAATACGATCGGCGCATAAAGTGGAGTGACATGAGCGCTTAGACGTCGAAATAACTCAATTAGGGATGAAATAACAGTTTACTTTCGTGAAAATCGACAAAAGGTTGCATTTTGCGAGATGAGCGGATTGTTTTTCTACGTTAAAAAGAGCGTGAATTACATGCGGCGTATAAAGTGGAATGAAAACAGCGCTTAGGCGTCGAAATATCTCAATTTGGAACGAAATAGCAGATAAACTTCTCGAAAATCGACATAAGATGGCATTTTTAAAAAGAGCGCGCAATACAATCGGCGTATAAAGTTGAGTGAAAACAGCGCTTAGAATTCGAAATAAATCAATTAGGAACGAAATAGCAGATAATTTCCTCGAAAATCGACAACAGATGGCATTTTTAAAAAGAGCGCGCAATACAATCGGCGTATAAAGCGGAGTCAAATGAGCGCTTAGACGTTGTAATAGCTCAATTAGTCATGAAATAACAGTTAATTTTCGTGAAAATCGACAAAAGGTTGCATTTTGCGAGATGCGCGGACTGTTTTTCTACGTTAAAAAGAGCGTGAATTACAGCGGCGTATAAAGTGGAATGAAAACAGCGCTTAGGCGTCGAAATATCTCAATTTGGAACGAAATAGCAGATAAATTACTAGAAAATCGACAATAGATGGCATTTCTAAAAAGAGCGCGCAATATAATTGGCGTATAAAGTGGAATGAAAACAGCGCTTAAACGTCGAAATAACTCAATTAGGAACGAAATAGCAGATAATTTCCTCGAAAATCGACAACAGATGGCATTTTTAAAAAGAGCGCGCATTACAATCGCGTATAGAGTTGAGAGAAATGAGCGCTTAGAATTCGAAATAACTCAATTAGGGATGAAATAACAGTTAATTTTCGTGAAAATCTACAAATATTGCATTTTGCTAGATACGGGGATTGTTATTCCACGTTAACAAGAGCGTGCATATCATGTTCCATATCAAATGGAGCAACCTGAGCGCTTAAACGTCGAAATATCTAAATTAGGGACGAGATAGTAGATAAATTTCTCGAAAATCGACATAAGGTGGCATTTCTAAAAAGAGCGCGCAATTCGATCGGCGCATAAAATGGAGTGAAATGAGCGCTTAGAATTCGAATTAACTCAATTAGGGATGAAATAACAGTTAGTTTTCGTGAAAATCTACAAATATTGCATTTTGCGAGATACGGGGATTGTTTTTCTACGTTAAAAATTGCGTGCTTTTACATGCGGTATGGCAAATGGAGCAAAATGAGCGCTTAGACGTCGAAATATCTCAATTAGGAACGAAATAGCAGATAAATTTCTCGAAAATCGACAACAGATGGCATTTCTAAAAAGAGCGCGCAATACAATCGGCGTATAAAGTTGAGGGAAACGAGCGCTTAGAATTCGAAATAACTCAATTAGGAACGAAATAGCAGATAATTTCCTCGAAAATCGACAATAGATGGCATTTTTAAAAAGAGCGCGCAATACAATTGGGGTATAAAGTGGAATGAAAACAGCGCTTAGACGTTGAAATAGCTCAATTAGGAACGAAATAGCAGATAAATTTTTCGAAAATCGACATAAGGTGGCATTTTTAAAAAGAGCGCGCAATACGATCGGCGCATAAAGTGGAGTGACATGAGCGCTTAGACGTCGAAATAACTCAATTAGGGATGAAATAACAGTTTACTTTCGTGAAAATCGACAAAAGGTTGCATTTTGCGAGATGAGCGGATTGTTTTTCTACGTTAAAAAGAGCGTGAATTACATGCGGCGTATAAAGTGGAATGAAAACAGCGCTTAGGCGTCGAAATATCTCAATTTGGAACGAAATAGCAGATAAACTTCTCGAAAATCGACATAAGATGGCATTTTTAAAAAGAGCGCGCAATACAATCGGCGTATAAAGTTGAGTGAAAACAGCGCTTAGAATTCGAAATAAATCAATTAGGAACGAAATAGCAGATAATTTCCTCGAAAATCGACAACAGATGGCATTTTTAAAAAGAGCGCGCAATACAATCGGCGTATAAAGCGGAGTCAAATGAGCGCTTAGACGTTGAAATAGCTCAATTAGTCATGAAATAACAGTTAATTTTCGTGAAAATCTACAAATATTGCATTTTGCGAGATGCGCGGATTGTTTTCCACGTTAAAAAGAGCGTGCATTACGCTCGGCGTATAAAGTGGAATGAAAACAGCGCTTAGACGTTGAAATAGCTCAATTAGGAACGAAATAGCAGATAAATTTTCGAAAATCGACATAAGGTGGCATTTTTAAAAAGAGCGCGCAATACGATCGGCGCATAAAGTGGAGTGACATGAGCGCTTAGACGTCGAAATAACTCAATTAGGGATGAAATAACAGTTTACTTTCGTGAAAATCGACAAAAGGTTGCATTTTGCGAGATGCGCGGATTGTTTTCCACGTTAATAAGAGCGTGCATTACGCTCAGCGTATAAAGTAGAATGAAAACAGCACTTAACTATCGAAATATCTCAATTAGGAACGAAGTAGCAGATAAATTTCTCGAAAGTCGACATAAGATGGCATTTTTAAAAAGAGCGCGCAATACAATCGGCGCATAATGCGGAGTCAAATGAGCGCTTAGACGTCGAAATAACTCAATCAGGGATTAAATAACAGTTTACTTTCGTGAAAATCGACAAAAGGTTGCATTTTGCGAGATGCGCGGATAGTTTTCTACGTTAAAAAGAGCGTGTATTACACTCGACGTATAAAGTGGAATGAAAACAGCGCTTAGACGTCGAAATAACTCAATTAGGAACGAAAAAGCAGATAAATTCCTCGAAAATCGACAATAGGTGGCACTTTCTAAAAGAGCGCGCAATACAATCGGCGCATAGAGTTGAGAGAAATGAGCGCTTAGAATTCGAAATAACTCAATTAGGGATGAAATAACAGTTTACTTTCTTGAAAATCTACAAAAGATTGCATTTTGCTAGATACGGGGATTGTTCTTCCACGTTAATAAGAGCGTGCATTACACTCGGCGTATAAAGTAGAATGAAAACAGCGCTTAGACGTTGAAATAGCTCAATTAGGAACGAAATAGCAGATAAATTTCTCGAGAATCGACATGAGGTGGCATTTTTAAAAAGAGCGCGCAATACGATCGGCGCATAAAGTGGAGTGAAATGAGCGCTTAGACGTCGAAATAACTGAATTAGGGATGAAATAACAGTTTACTTTCGTGAAAATCGACAAAAGGTTGCATTTTGCGAGATGCGCGGATTGTTTTTCTACGTTAAAAAGAGCGTGAATTACATGCGGCATATCAAATGGAGCAAAATGAGAGCTTAAACGTCGAAATATCTCAATTAGGAACGAAGTAGCAGATAAATTTCTCGAAAGTCGACATAAGATGGCATTTTTAAAAAGAGCGCGCAATACAATCGGCGTATAATGTTGAGTGAAATGAGCGCTTAGAATTCGAAATAACTCAATTAGGAACGAAATTGCAGATGATTTCCTCGAAAATCGACAACAGATGGCATTTTTAAAAGAGCGCGCATTACAATCGGCGTATAGAGTTGAGAGAAATGAGCACTTAGAATTCGAAATAACTCAGTTAGGGATGAAATAACAGTTAATTTTCGTGAAAATCTACAAATATTGCATTTTGCTAGATACGGGGATTGTTATTCCACGTTAATAAGAGCGTGCATATCATGTTCCATATCAAATGGAGCAACCTGAGCGCTTAAACGTCGAAATATCTAAATTAGGGACGAAATAGTAGATAAATTTCTCGAAAATCGACAATAGATGGCATTTCTAAAAAGAGCGCGCAATACAATTGGCGTATAAAGCGGAGTCAAGTGAGCGCTTAGACGTTGAAATAGCTCAATTAGTCATGAAATAACAGTTAATTTTCGTGAAAATCGACAAAAGGTTGCATTTTGCGAGATGCGCGGATTGTTTTTCAACGTTAAAAAGAGCGCGCAATACAATCGGCGTATAAAGTGGAATGAAAACAGCGCTTAGACGTCGAAATAACTCAATTAGGAACGAAAAAGCAGATAAACTCCTCGAAAATCGACAATAGGTGGCACTTTCTAAAAGAGCGCGCAATACAATCGGCGCATAGAGTTGAGAGAAATGAGCGCTTAGAATTCGAAATAACTCAATTACGGATGAAATAACAGTTTACTTTCTTGAAAATCTACAAAAGATTGCATTTTGCTAGATACGGGGATTGTTCTTCCACGTTAATAAGAGCGTGCATTACACTCGGCGTATAAAGTAGAATGAAAACAGCGCTTAGACGTTGAAATAGCTCAATTAGGAACGAAATAGCAGATAAATTTCTCGAAAATCGACATGAGGTGGCATTTTTAAAAAGAGCGCGCAATACGATCGGCGCATAAAGTGGAGTGAAATGAGCGCTTAGAATTCGAAATAGCTCAATTAGTCATGAAATAACAGTTTACTTTCGTGAAAATCGACAAAAGGTTGCATTTTGCGAGAGGCGCGGATAGTTTTCTACGTTAAAAAGAGCGTGTATTACACTCGACGTATAAAGTGGAATGAAAACAGCGCTTAGACGTCGAAATAACTCAATTAGGAACGAAAAAGCAGATAAATTCCTCGAAAATCGACAATAGGTGGCACTTTCTAAAAGAGCGCGCAATACAATCGGCGCATAGAGTTGAGAGAAATGAGCGCTTAGAATTCGAAATAACTCAATTAGGGATGAAATAACAGTTTACTTTCTTGAAAATCTACAAAAGATTGCATTTTGCTAGATACGGGGATTGTTCTTCCACGTTAATAAGAGCGTGCATTACACTCGGCGTATAAAGTAGAATGAAAACAGCGCTTAAACGTTGAAATAGCTCAATTAGGAACGAAATAGCAGATAAATTTCTCGAGAATCGACATGAGGTGGCATTTTTAAAAAGAGCGCGCAATACGATCGGCGCATAAAGTGGAGTGAAATGAGCGCTTAGACGTCGAAATAACTGAATTAGGGATGAAATAACAGTTTACTTTCGTGAAAATCGACAAAAGGTTGCATTTTGCGAGATGCGCGGATTGTTTTTCTACGTTAAAAAGAGCGTGAATTACATGCGGCATATCAAATGGAGCAAAATGAGAGCTTAAACGTCGAAATATCTCAATTAGGAACGAAGTAGCAGATAAATTTCTCGAAAGTCGACATAAGATGGCATTTTTAAAAAGAGCGGGCAATACAATCGGCGTATAAAGTTGAGGGAAACGAGCGCTTAGAATTCGAAATAACTCAATTAGAACGAAATAGCAGATAATTTCCTTGAGTATCGACAACAGATGGCATTTTTAAAAAGAGCGCGCAATACAATCGGCGTATAAAGCGGAGTCAAATGAGCGCTTAGACGTTGAAATTGCTCAATTAGTCATGAAATAACAGTTAATTTTCGTGAAAATCGACAAAAGGTTGCATTTTGCGAGATGCGCGGATAGTTTTTCTACGTTGAAAAGAGCGTGAATTACATGCGGCATATCGAATGGAGCAAAATGAGTGCTTAAACGTCGAAATATCTCAATTAGGAACGAAATAGCAGATAATTTCCTCGAAAATCGACATAAGATGGCATTTTTAAAAAGAGCGCGCAATACAATCGGCGTATAATGTTGAGGGAAACGAGCGCTTAGAATTCGAAATAACTCAATTAGGAACGAAATAGCAGATAATTTCCTCGAAAATCGACAACAGATGGCATTTTTAAAAAGAGCGCGCAAAATAATCGGCGTATAAAGTTGAGTGAATTCAGCGCTTAGATTTCGAAATAACTCAATTAGGAACGAAATAGCAGATAATTTCCACGAAAATCGACAACAGATGGCATTTTTAAAAAGAGCGCGCAATACAATCGGCGTATAAAGCGGAGTCAAATGAGCGCTTAGACGTTGAAATTGCTCAATTAGTCATGAAATAACAGTTAATTTTCGTGAAAATCTACAAATATTGCATTTTGCGAGATACGGGGATAGTTTTTCTACGTTAAAAAGTGCGTGCTTGAACATGCGGTATGTCAAGTGGAGCAAAATGAGCGCTTAGACATCGAAATAGCTCAATTAGGAACGAGATAGCAGTTAAATATATTGAAAATCTACAAAAGATTGCATTTTGCGAGATGCGCGGATTGTTTTCCACGTTAATAAGCGCGTGCATTACGCTCGGCGTATAAAGTAGAATGAAAACAGCGCTGAGACGTTGAAATAGCTCAATTAGGAACGAAATAGCAGATAAATTTCTCGAAAATCGACATAAGGTGGCATTTTTAAAAAGAGCGCGCAATTCGATCGGCGCATAAAATGGAGTGAAATGAGCGCTTAGAATTCGAAATAACTCAATTAGGGATGAAATAACAGTTAATTTTCGTGAAAATCTACAAATATTGCATTTTGCGAGATACGGGGATGGTTTTTCTACGTTAAAAAGTGCGTGCTTTAACATGCGGTATGTCAAGTGGAGCAAAATGAGCGCTTAGACGTCGAAATAGCTCAATTAGGAACGAGATAGCAGTTAAATATATTGAAAATCTACAAAAGATTGCATTTTGCTAGATACGAGGATTGTTCTTCCACGTTAATAAGAGCGTGCATTACGCTCGACGTATAAAGTGGAATGAAAACAGCGCTTAGACGTCGAAATAACTCAATTAGGAACAAAAAAGCAGATAAATTCCTCGAAAATCGACAATAGATGGCATTTTTAAAAAGAGCGAGCAATACAATCGGCGTATAAAGCGGAGTCAAATGAGCGCTTAGACGTTGAAATTGCTCAATTAGTCATGAAATAACAGTTAATTTTTGTGAAAATCGACATAAGATGGCATTTTGCGAGATGCGCGGATTGTTTTTCTACGTTAAAAAGAGCGTGAATTAGATGCGGCATATCAAATGGAGCAAAATGAGAGCTTAAACGTCGATATATCTCAATTAGGAACGAAGTAGCAGATAAATTTCTCGAAAGTCGACATAAGATGGGATTTTTAAAAAGAGCGCGTAATACAATCGGCGTATAAAGCGGAGTCAAATGAGCGCTTAGACGTTGAAATTGCTCAATTAGTCATGAAATAACAGTTAATTTTCGTGAAAATCGACAAAAGGTTGCATTTTGCGAGATGCGCGGATTGTTTTTCTACGTTAAAAAGAGCGCGCAATAAAATCGGCGTATAAAGTGGAATGAAAACAGCGCTTAGACGTCGAAATAACTCAATTAGGAACGAAAAAGCAGATAAATTCCTCGAAAATCGACAATAGATGGCATTTTTAAAAAGAGCGAGCAATACAATCGGCGAATAAAGTGGAATGAAAACAGCGCTTAGACGTCGAAATAACTCAATTAGGAACGAAAAAGCAGATAAATTCCTCGAAAATCGACAATAGATGGCATTTTTAAAAAGAGCGAGCAATACAATCGGCGAATAAAGCGGAGTCAAATGAGCGCTTAGACGTTGAAATTGCTCAATTAGTCATGAAATAACAGTTAATTTTCGTGAAAATCGACAAAAGGTTGCATTTTGCGAGATGCGGGGATTGTTTTTCTACGTTAAAAAGAGCGTGAATTACATGCGGCATATCAAATGGAGCAAAATGAGCGCTTAAACGTCGAAATATCTCAATTAGGAACGAAGTAGCAGATAAATTTCTCGAAAGTCGACATAAGATGGCATTTTTAAAAAGAGCGCGCAATACAATCGGCGTATAAAGTTGAGGGTAATGAGCGCTTAGAATTCGAAATAACTCAATTAGGAACGAAATGGCAGATAATTTCCTCGAAAATCGACAACAGATGGCATTTTTAAAAAGAGCGCGCAATACAATCGGCGTATAAAGCGGAGTCAAATGAGCGCTTAGACGTTGAAATAGCTCAATTAGTCATGAAATAACAGTTAATTTTCGTGAAAATCGACAAAAGGTTGCATTTTGCGAGATGCGCGGATTGTTTTCCACGTTAATAAGCGCGTGCATTACGCTCGGCGTATAAAGTAGAATGAAAACTGCGCTTAAACGTCGAAATATCTATATTAGGGACGAAATAGTAGATAAATTTCTCGAAAATCGACAATAGATGGCATTTTTAAAAAGAGCGCGCAATACGATCGGCGTATAAAGTGGAATGAAAACTGCGCTTAAACGTCGAAATATCTATATTAGGGACGAAATAGTAGATAAATTTCTCGAAAATCGACAATAGATGGCATTTCTAAAAAGAGCGCGCAATACAATCGGCGTATAAAGCGGAGTCAAATGAGCGCTTAGACGTCGAAATAACTGAATTAGGGATGAAATAACAGTTTACTTTCGTGAAAATCGACATGAGGTGGCATTTTTAAAAAGAGCGCGCAATACGATCGGCGCATAAAGTGGAGTGAAATGAGCGCTTAGACGTCGAAATAACTGAATTAGGGATGAAATAACAGTTTACTTTCGTGAAAATCGACAAAAGGTTGCATTTTGCGAGATGCGCGGATTGTTTTTCTACGTTAAAAAGAGCGTGAATTACATGCGGCATATCAAATGGAGCAAAATGAGAGCTTAAACGTCGAAATATCTCAATTAGGAACGAAGTAGCAGATAAATTTCTCGAAAGTCGACATAAGATGGCATTTTTAAAAAGAGCGCGCAATACAATCGGCGTATAAAGTTGAGTGAATTCAGCGCTTAGATTTCGAAATAACTCAATTAGGAACGAAATAGCAGATAATTTCCACGAAAATCGACAACAGATGGCATTTTTAAAAAGAGCGCGCAATACAATCGGCGTATAAAGCGGAGTCAAATGAGCGCTTAGACGTTGAAATTGCTCAATTAGTCATGAAATAACAGTTAATTTTTGTGAAAATCGACATAAGATGGCATTTTGCGAGATGCGCGGATTGTTTTTCTACGTTAAAAAGAGCGTGAATTAGATGCGGCATATCAAATGGAGCAAAATGAGAGCTTAAACGTCGATATATCTCAATTAGGAACGAAGTAGCAGATAAATTTCTCGAAAGTCGACATAAGATGGCATTTTTAAAAAGAGCGCGCAATACAATCGGCGTATAAAGCGGAGTGAAATGAGCGCTTAGACGTTGAAATAGCTCAATTAGTCATGAAATAACAGTTAATTTTCGTGAAAATCGACAAAAGGTTGCATTTTGCGAGATGCGCGGATTGTTTTTCTACGTTAAAAAGAGCGCGCAATACAATCGGCGTATAAAGTGGAATGAAAACAGCGCTTAGACGTCGAAATAACTCAATTAGGAACAAAAAAGCAGATAAATTCCTCGAAAATCGACAATAGATGGCATTTTTAAAAAGAGCGAGCAATACAATCGGCGAATAAAGTGGAATGAAAACAGCGCTTAGACGTCGAAATAACTCAATTAGGAACGAAAAAGCAGATAAATTCCTCGAAAATCGACAACAGATGGCATTTTTAAAAAGAGCGCGCAATACAATCAGCGAATAAAGTGGAATGAAAACAGCGCTTAGACGTCGAAATAACTCAATTAGGAACGAAAAAGCAGATAAATTCCTCGAAAATCGACAATAGATGGAATTTTTAAAAAGAGCGCGCAATACAATTGGCGTATAAAGTGGAATGAAAACAGCGCTTAGACGTTGAAATAGCTCAATTAGTCATGAAATAACAGTTAATTTTCGTGAAAATCGACAAAAGGTTGCATTTTGAGAGATGCGCGGATTGTTTTTCTACGTTAAAAAGAGCGTGAATTACATGCGGCGTATCAAATGGAGCAAAATGAGAGCTTAATCGTCGAAATATCTCAATTAGGAACGAAGTAGCAAATAAATTTCTCGAAAGTCGACAATAGGTGGCATTTTTAAAAAGAGCGCGCAATACGATCGGCGTATAAAGCGGAGTCAAATGAGCGCTTAGACGTTGAAATTGCTCAATTAGTCATGAAATAACAGTTAATTTTCGTGAAAATCGACAAAAGGTTGCATTTTGCGAGATGCGCGGATAGTTTTTCTACGTTGAAAAGAGCGTGAATTACATGCGGCATATCGAATGGAGCAAAATGAGTGCTTAAACGTCGAAATATCTCAATTAGGAACGAAATAGCAGATAATTTCCTCGAAAATCGACATAAGATGGCATTTTTAAAAAGAGCGCGCAATACAATCGGCGTATAATGTTGAGGGAAACGAGCGCTTAGAATTCGAAATAACTCAATTAGGAACGAAATAGCAGATAATTTCCTCGAAAATCGACAACAGATGGCATTTTTAAAAAGAGCGCGCAAAATAATCGGCGTATAAAGTTGAGTGAATTCAGCGCTTAGATTTCGAAATAACTCAATTAGGAACGAAATAGCAGATAATTTCCACGAAAATCGACAACAGATGGCATTTTTAAAAAGAGCGCGCAATACAATCGGCGTATAAAGCGGAGTCAAATGAGCGCTTAGACGTTGAAATTGCTCAATTAGTCATGAAATAACAGTTAATTTTCGTGAAAATCTACAAATATTGCATTTTGCGAGATACGGGGATAGTTTTTCTACGTTAAAAAGTGCGTGCTTGAACATGCGGTATGTCAAGTGGAGCAAAATGAGCGCTTAGACATCGAAATAGCTCAATTAGGAACGAGATAGCAGTTAAATATATTGAAAATCTACAAAAGATTGCATTTTGCGAGATGCGCGGATTGTTTTCCACGTTAATAAGCGCGTGCATTACGCTCGGCGTATAAAGTAGAATGAAAACAGCGCTGAGACGTTGAAATAGCTCAATTAGGAACGAAATAGCAGATAAATTTCTCGAAAATCGACATAAGGTGGCATTTTTAAAAAGAGCGCGCAATTCGATCGGCGCATAAAATGGAGTGAAATGAGCGCTTAGAATTCGAAATAACTCAATTAGGGATGAAATAACAGTTAATTTTCGTGAAAATCTACAAATATTGCATTTTGCGAGATACGGGGATGGTTTTTCTACGTTAAAAAGTGCGTGCTTTAACATGCGGTATGTCAAGTGGAGCAAAATGAGCGCTTAGACGTCGAAATAGCTCAATTAGGAACGAGATAGCAGTTAAATATATTGAAAATCTACAAAAGATTGCATTTTGCTAGATACGAGGATTGTTCTTCCACGTTAATAAGAGCGTGCATTACGCTCGACGTATAAAGTGGAATGAAAACAGCGCTTAGACGTCGAAATAACTCAATTAGGAACAAAAAAGCAGATAAATTCCTCGAAAATCGACAATAGATGGCATTTTTAAAAAGAGCGAGCAATACAATCGGCGTATAAAGCGGAGTCAAATGAGCGCTTAGACGTTGAAATTGCTCAATTAGTCATGAAATAACAGTTAATTTTTGTGAAAATCGACATAAGATGGCATTTTGCGAGATGCGCGGATTGTTTTTCTACGTTAAAAAGAGCGTGAATTAGATGCGGCATATCAAATGGAGCAAAATGAGAGCTTAAACGTCGATATATCTCAATTAGGAACGAAGTAGCAGATAAATTTCTCGAAAGTCGACATAAGATGGGATTTTTAAAAAGAGCGCGTAATACAATCGGCGTATAAAGCGGAGTCAAATGAGCGCTTAGACGTTGAAATTGCTCAATTAGTCATGAAATAACAGTTAATTTTCGTGAAAATCGACAAAAGGTTGCATTTTGCGAGATGCGCGGATTGTTTTTCTACGTTAAAAAGAGCGCGCAATAAAATCGGCGTATAAAGTGGAATGAAAACAGCGCTTAGACGTCGAAATAACTCAATTAGGAACGAAAAAGCAGATAAATTCCTCGAAAATCGACAATAGATGGCATTTTTAAAAAGAGCGAGCAATACAATCGGCGAATAAAGTGGAATGAAAACAGCGCTTAGACGTCGAAATAACTCAATTAGGAACGAAAAAGCAGATAAATTCCTCGAAAATCGACAATAGATGGCATTTTTAAAAAGAGCGAGCAATACAATCGGCGAATAAAGCGGAGTCAAATGAGCGCTTAGACGTTGAAATTGCTCAATTAGTCATGAAATAACAGTTAATTTTCGTGAAAATCGACAAAAGGTTGCATTTTGCGAGATGCGGGGATTGTTTTTCTACGTTAAAAAGAGCGTGAATTACATGCGGCATATCAAATGGAGCAAAATGAGCGCTTAAACGTCGAAATATCTCAATTAGGAACGAAGTAGCAGATAAATTTCTCGAAAGTCGACATAAGATGGCATTTTTAAAAAGAGCGCGCAATACAATCGGCGTATAAAGTTGAGGGAAATGAGCGCTTAGAATTCGAAATAACTCAATTAGGAACGAAATGGCAGATAATTTCCTCGAAAATCGACAACAGATGGCATTTTTAAAAAGAGCGCGCAATACAATCGGCGTATAAAGCGGAGTCAAATGAGCGCTTAGACGTTGAAATAGCTCAATTAGTCATGAAATAACAGTTAATTTTCGTGAAAATCGACAAAAGGTTGCATTTTGCGAGATGCGCGGATTGTTTTCCACGTTAATAAGCGCGTGCATTACGCTCGGCGTATAAAGTAGAATGAAAACAGCGCTTAGACGTTGAAATAGCTCAATTAGGAACGAAATAGCAGATAAATTTCTCGAAAATCGACATAAGGTGGCATTTTTAAAAAGAGCGCGCAATACGATCGGCGTATAAAGTGGAATGAAAACTGCGCTTAAACGTCGAAATATCTATATTAGGGACGAAATAGTAGATAAATTTCTCGAAAATCGACAATAGATGGCATTTCTAAAAAGAGCGCGCAATACAATCGGCGTATAAAGCGGAGTCAAATGAGCGCTTAGACGTTGAAATTGCTCAATTAGTCATGAAATAACAGTTAATTTTCGTGAAAATCGACAAAAGGTTGCATTTTGCGAGATGCGGGGATTGTTTTTCTACGTTAAAAAGAGCGTGAATTACATGCGGCATATCACACGGAGCAAAATGAGCGCTTAAACGTCGAAATATCTCAATTAGGAACGAAGTAGCAGATAAATTTCTCGAAAGTCGACATAAGATGGCATTTTTAAAAAGAGCGGGCAATACAATCGGCGTATAAAGTTGAGGGAAACGAGCGCTTAGAATTCGAAATAACTCAATTAGAACGAAATAGCAGATAATTTCCTTGAGTATCGACAACAGATGGCATTTTTAAAAAGAGCGCGCAATACAATCGGCGTATAAAGCGGAGTCAAATGAGCGCTTAGACGTTGAAATTGCTCAATTAGTCATGAAATAACAGTTAATTTTCGTGAAAATCGACAAAAGGTTGCATTTTGCGAGATGCGCGGATAGTTTTTCTACGTTGAAAAGAGCGTGAATTACATGCGGCATATCGAATGGAGCAAAATGAGTGCTTAAACGTCGAAATATCTCAATTAGGAACGAAATAGCAGATAATTTCCTCGAAAATCGACATAAGATGGCATTTTTAAAAAGAGCGCGCAATACAATCGGCGTATAATGTTGAGGGAAACGAGCGCTTAGAATTCGAAATAACTCAATTAGGAACGAAATAGCAGATAATTTCCTCGAAAATCGACAACAGATGGCATTTTTAAAAAGAGCGCGCAAAATAATCGGCGTATAAAGTTGAGTGAATTCAGCGCTTAGATTTCGAAATAACTCAATTAGGAACGAAATAGCAGATAATTTCCACGAAAATCGACAACAGATGGCATTTTTAAAAAGAGCGCGCAATACAATCGGCGTATAAAGCGGAGTCAAATGAGCGCTTAGACGTTGAAATTGCTCAATTAGTCATGAAATAACAGTTAATTTTCGTGAAAATCTACAAATATTGCATTTTGCGAGATACGGGGATAGTTTTTCTACGTTAAAAAGTGCGTGCTTGAACATGCGGTATGTCAAGTGGAGCAAAATGAGCGCTTAGACATCGAAATAGCTCAATTAGGAACGAGATAGCAGTTAAATATATTGAAAATCTACAAAAGATTGCATTTTGCGAGATGCGCGGATTGTTTTCCACGTTAATAAGCGCGTGCATTACGCTCGGCGTATAAAGTAGAATGAAAACAGCGCTGAGACGTTGAAATAGCTCAATTAGGAACGAAATAGCAGATAAATTTCTCGAAAATCGACATAAGGTGGCATTTTTAAAAAGAGCGCGCAATTCGATCGGCGCATAAAATGGAGTGAAATGAGCGCTTAGAATTCGAAATAACTCAATTAGGGATGAAATAACAGTTAATTTTCGTGAAAATCTACAAATATTGCATTTTGCGAGATACGGGGATGGTTTTTCTACGTTAAAAAGTGCGTGCTTTAACATGCGGTATGTCAAGTGGAGCAAAATGAGCGCTTAGACGTCGAAATATCTCAATTAGGAACGAAATAGCAGATAATTTCCTCGAAAATCGACATAAGATGGCATTTTTAAAAAGAGCGCGCAATACAATCGGCGTATAATGTTGAGGGAAACGAGCGCTTAGAATTCGAAATAACTCAATTAGGAACGAAATAGCAGATAATTTCCTCGAAAATCGACAACAGATGGCATTTTTAAAAAGAGCGCGCAAAATAATCGGCGTATAAAGTTGAGTGAATTCAGCGCTTAGATTTCGAAATAACTCAATTAGGAACGAAATAGCAGATAATTTCCACGAAAATCGACAACAGATGGCATTTTTAAAAAGAGCGCGCAATACAATCGGCGTATAAAGCGGAGTCAAATGAGCGCTTAGACGTTGAAATTGCTCAATTAGTCATGAAATAACAGTTAATTTTCGTGAAAATCTACAAATATTGCATTTTGCGAGATACGGGGATAGTTTTTCTACGTTAAAAAGTGCGTGCTTGAACATGCGGTATGTCAAGTGGAGCAAAATGAGCGCTTAGACATCGAAATAGCTCAATTAGGAACGAGATAGCAGTTAAATATATTGAAAATCTACAAAAGATTGCATTTTGCGAGATGCGCGGATTGTTTTCCACGTTAATACACACTCTATCAGATTCGTATAAAAGTAGAATGAAAACAGCGCTGAGACGTTGAAATAGCTCAATTAGGAACGAAATAGCAGATAAATTTCTCGAAAATCGACATAAGGTGGCATTTTTAAAAAGAGCGCGCAATTCGATCGGCGCATAAAATGGAGTGAAATGAGCGCTTTAGAATTCGAAATAACTCAATTAGGGATGAAATAACAGTTAATTTTCGTGAAAATCTACAAATATTGCATTTTGCGAGATACGGGGATGGTTTTTTCTACGTTAAAAAGTGCGTGCTTTAACATGCGGTATGTCAAGTGGAGCAAAATGAGCGCTTAGACGTCGAAATAGCTCAATTAGGAACGAGATAGCAGTTAAATATATTGAAAATCTACAAAAGATTGCATTTTGCTAGATACGAGGATTGTTCTTCCACGTTAATAAGAGCGTGCATTACGCTCGACGTATAAAGTGGAATGAAAACAGCGCTTAGACGTCGAAATAACTCAATTAGGAACAAAAAAGCAGATAAATTCCTCGAAAATCGACAATAGATGGCATTTTTAAAAAAGAGCGAGCAATACAATCGGCGTATAAAGCGGAGTCAAATGAGCGCTTAGACGTTGAAATTGCTCAATTAGTCATGAAATAACAGTTAATTTTTGTGAAAATCGACATAAGATGGCATTTTGCGAGATGCGCGGATTGTTTTTTCTACGTTAAAAAGAGCGTGAATTAGATGCGGCATATCAAATGGAGCAAAATGAGAGCTTAAACGTCGATATATCTCAATTAGGAACGAAGTAGCAGATAAATTTCTCGAAAGTCGACATAAGATGGGATTTTTTAAAAGAGCGCGTAATACAATCGGCGTATAAAGCGGAGTCAAATGAGCGCTTAGACGTTGAAATTGCTCAATTAGTCATGAAATAACAGTTAATTTCGTGAAAATCGACAAAAGGTTGCATTTTGCGAGATGCGCGGATTGTTTTTCTACGTTAAAAAGAGCGCGCAATAAAATCGGCGTATAAAGTGGAATGAAAACAGCGCTTAGACGTCGAAATAACTCAATTAGGAACGAAAAAGCAGATAAATTCCTCGAAAATCGACAATAGATGGCATTTTTAAAAAGAGCGAGCAATACAATCGGCGAATAAAGTGGAATGAAAACAGCGCTTAGACGTCGAAATAACTCAATTAGGAACGAAAAAGCAGATAAATTCCTCGAAAATCGACAATAGATGGCATTTTTAAAAAGAGCGAGCAATACAATCGGCGAATAAAGCGGAGTCAAATGAGCGCTTAGACGTTGAAATTGCTCAATTAGTCATGAAATAACAGTTAATTTTCGTGAAAATCGACAAAAGGTTGCATTTTGCGAGATGCGGGGATTGTTTTTCTACGTTAAAAAGAGCGTGAATTACATGCGGCATATCAAATGGAGCAAAATGAGCGCTTAAACGTCGAAATATCTCAATTAGGAACGAAGTAGCAGATAAATTTCTCGAAAGTCGACATAAGATGGCATTTTTAAAAAGAGCGCGCAATACAATCGGCGTATAAAGTTGAGGGAAATGAGCGCTTAGAATTCGAAATAACTCAATTAGGAACGAAATGGCAGATAATATCCTCGAAAATCGACAACAGATGGCATTTTTAAAAAGAGCGCGCAATACAATCGGCGTATAAAGCGGAGTCAAATGAGCGCTTAGACGTTGAAATAGCTCAATTAGTCATGAAATAACAGTTAATTTTCGTGAAAATCGACAAAAGGTTGCATTTTGCGAGATGCGCGGATTGTTTTCCACGTTAATAAGCGCGTGCATTACGCTCGGCGTATAAAAGTAGAATGAAAACAGCGCTTAGACGTTGAAATAGCTCAATTAGGAACGAAATAGCAGATAAATTTCTCGAAAATCGACATAAGGTGGCATTTTTAAAAAGAGCGCGCAATACGATCGGCGTATAAAGTGGAATGAAAACTGCGCTTAAACGTCGAAATATCTATATTAGGGACGAAATAGTAGATAAATTTCTCGAAAATCGACAATAGATGGCATTTCTAAAAAGAGCGCGCAATACAATCGGCGTATAAAGCGGAGTCAAATGAGCGCTTAGACGTCGAAATAACTGAATTAGGGATGAAATAACAGTTTACTTTCGTGAAAATCGACATGAGGTGGCATTTTTAAAAAGAGCGCGCAATACGATCGGCGCATAAAGTGGAGTGAAATGAGCGCTTAGACGTCGAAATAACTGAATTAGGGATGAAATAACAGTTTACTTTCGTGAAAATCGACAAAAGGTTGCATTTTGCGAGATGCGCGGATTGTTTTTCTACGTTAAAAAGAGCGTGAATTACATGCGGCATATCAAATGGAGCAAAATGAGAGCTTAAACGTCGAAATATCTCAATTAGGAACGAAGTAGCAGATAAATTTCTCGAAAGTCGACATAAGATGGCATTTTTAAAAAGAGCGCGCAATACAATCGGCGTATAAAGTTGAGTGAATTCAGCGCTTAGATTTCGAAATAACTCAATTAGGAACGAAATAGCAGATAATTTCCACGAAAATCGACAACAGATGGCATTTTTAAAAAGAGCGCGCAATACAATCGGCGTATAAAGCGGAGTCAAATGAGCGCTTAGACGTTGAAATTGCTCAATTAGTCATGAAATAACAGTTAATTTTTGTGAAAATCGACATAAGATGGCATTTTGCGAGATGCGCGGATTGTTTTTCTACGTTAAAAAGAGCGTGAATTAGATGCGGCATATCAAATGGAGCAAAATGAGAGCTTAAACGTCGATATATCTCAATTAGGAACGAAGTAGCAGATAAATTTCTCGAAAGTCGACATAAGATGGGATTTTTAAAAAGAGCGCGTAATACAATCGGCGTATAAAGCGGAGTCAAGTGAGCGCTTAGACGTTGAAATAGCTCAATTAGTCATGAAATAACAGTTAATTTTCGTGAAAATCGACAAAAGGTTGCATTTTGCGAGATGCGCGGATTGTTTTTCTACGTTAAAAAGAGCGCGCAATACAATCGGCGTATAAAGTGGAATGAAAACAGCGCTTAGACGTCGAAATAACTCAATTAGGAACAAAAAAGCAGATAAATTCCTCGAAAATCGACAATAGATGGCATTTTTAAAAAGAGCGAGCAATACAATCGGCGAATAAAGTGGAATGAAAACAGCGCTTAGACGTCGAAATAACTCAATTAGGAACGAAAAAGCAGATAAATTCCTCGAAAATCGACAACAGATGGCATTTTTAAAAAGAGCGCGCAATACAATCAGCGAATAAAGTGGAATGAAAACAGCGCTTAGACGTCGAAATAACTCAATTAGGAACGAAAAAGCAGATAAATTCCTCGAAAATCGACAATAGATGGAATTTTTAAAAAGAGCGCGCAATACAATTGGCGTATAAAGTGGAATGAAAACAGCGCTTAGACGTTGAAATAGCTCAATTAGTCATGAAATAACAGTTAATTTTCGTGAAAATCGACAAAAGGTTGCATTTTGAGAGATGCGCGGATTGTTTTTCTACGTTAAAAAGAGCGTGAATTACATGCGGCGTATCAAATGGAGCAAAATGAGAGCTTAATCGTCGAAATATCTCAATTAGGAACGAAGTAGCAAATAAATTTCTCGAAAGTCGACAATAGGTGGCATTTTTAAAAAGAGCGCGCAATACAATCGGCGAATAAAGCGGAGTCAAATGAGCGCTTAGACGTTGAAATAACTCAATTAGGGATGAAATAACAGTTAATTTATGTGAAAAACGACATAAGATGGCATTTTGCGAGATGCGGGCACTGTTTTTCTGTGTTAAAAGGAGTGCTTAAACATTGAAAGATCTCAAGAAGGAACGAAATAACAGTCAATTTTCGTGAAAATCGACGAAGCACTGCAGTTTGCGTGTTGTGGGGATTGTTTTTCTACGTTAAAGAGAGCGTGCATTACATGCGGTATGTCAAATGGAGCAAAATGAGCGCTTAGACGTCGAAATAGCTCAATTAGGAACGAAGTAGCAGATAATTTCCTCGAAAATCGACAACAGATGGCATTTTTAAAAAGAGCGCGCAATACAATCGGTGTATAAAACGGAGTAAAGTGAGCGCTTAAACGTCGAAATATCTCAATTAGGAACGAAGTAGCAGATAATTTCCTCGAAAATCGACAACAGATGGCATTTTTAAAAAGAGCGCGCAATACAATCGGCGTATAAAGCGGAGTCAAATGAGCGCTTAGACGTTGAAATTGCTCAATTAGTCATGAAATAACAGTTAATTTTCGTGAAAATCGACAAAAGGTTGCATTTTGAGAGATGCGCGGATTGTTTTTCTACTTTAAAAAGAGCGTGAATTACATGCGGCATATCACACGGAGCAAAATGAGCGCTTAAACGTCGAAATATCTCAATTAGGAACGAAGTAGCAGATAAATTTCTCGAAAGTCGACATAAGATGGCATTTTTAAAAAGAGCGCGCAATACAATCGGCGTATAAAGCGGAGTCAAATGAGCGCTTAGACGTTGAAATTGCTCAATTAGTCATGAAATAACAGTTAATTTTCGTGAAAATCGACAAAAGGTTGCATTTTGCGAGATGCGCGGATTGTTTTTCTACGTTGAAAAGAGCGTGAATTACATGCGGCATATCAAATGGAGCAAAATGAGTGCTTAAACGTCGAAATATCTCAATTAGGAACGAAATAGCAGATATATTTCTCGAAAATCGACATAAGATGGCATTTTTAGAAAGAGCGCGCAACACAATCGGCGTATAATGTTGAGGGAAACGAGCGCTTAGAATTCGAAATAACTCAATTAGGAACGAAATAGCAGATAAATTCCTCGAAAATCGACAATAGATGGCATTTTTAAAAAGAGCGCGCAATACAATCGGCGAATAAAGTGGAATGAAAACAGCGCTTAGACGTCGAAATAACTCAATTAGGGATGAAATAACAGTTAATTTATGTGAAAAACGACATAAGATGGCATTTTGCGAGATGCGGGCACTGTTTTTCTGTGTTAAAAGGAGTCCTTAAACATTGAAAGATCTCAAGAAGGAACGAAATAACAGTCAATTTTCGTGAAAATCGACGAAGCACTGCAGTTTGCGTGTTGTGGGGATTGTTTTTCTACGTTAAAGAGAGCGTGCATTACATGCGGTATGTCAAATGGAGCAAAATGAGCGCTTAGACGTCGAAATAGCTCAATTAGGAACGAAGTAGCAGATAAATTTCTCGAAAGTCGACATAAGATGGCATTTTTAAAAAGAGCGAGCAATAGAATCGGCGAATAAAGTGGAATGAAAACAGCGCTTAGACGTCGAAATAACTCAATTAGGAACGAAAAAGCAGATAAATTCCTCGAAAATCGACAATAGATGGCATTTTTAAAAAGAGCGCGCAATACAATCGGCGTATAAAACGGAGTAAAATGAGCGCTTAAACGTCGAAATATCTCAATTAGGAACGAAATAGCAGATAATTTCCACGAAAATCGACAACAGATGGCATTTTTAAAAAGAGCGCTCAATACAATCGGCGTATAAAGCGGAGTCAAATGAGCGCTTAGACGTTGAAATTGCTCAATTAGTCATGAAATAACAGTTAATTTTCGTGAAAATCGACAAAAGGTTGCATTTTGCGAGATGCGCGGATTGTTTTCCACGTTAATAAGAGCGTGCATAACGCTCGGCGTATAAAGTAGAATGAAAACAGCGCTGAGACGTTGAAATAGCTCAATTAGGAACGAAATAGCAGATAAATTTCTCGAAAATCGACATAAGGTGGCATTTTTAAAAAGAGCGCGCAATTCGATCGGCGCATAAAATGGAGTGAAATGAGCGCTTAGAATTCGAAATAACTCAATTAGGGATGAAATAACAGTTAATTTTCGTGAAAATTTACAAATATTGCATTTTGCGAGATACGGGGATGGTTTTTCTACGTTAAAAAGTGCGTGCTTTAACATGCGGTATGTCAAGTGGAGCAAAATGAGCGCTTAGACGTCGAAATATCTCAATTAGGAACGAAGTAGCAGATAAATTTCTCGAAAGTCGACATAAGATGGCATTTTTAAAAAGAGCGCGCAACACAATCGGCGTATAATGTTGAGGGAAACGAGCGCTTAGAATTCGAAATAACTCAATTAGGAACGAAATGGCAGATAATTTCCTCGAAAATCGACAACAGATGGCATTTTTAAAAAGAGCGCGCAATACAATCGGCGTATAAAACGGAGTAAAATGAGCGCTTAAACGTCGAAATATCTCAATTAGGAACGAAATAGCAGATAATTTCCACGAAAATAGACAACAGATGGCATTTTTAAAAAGAGCGCGCAATACAATCGGCGTATAAAGCGGAGTCAAATGAGCGCTTAGACGTTGAAATTGCTCAATTAGTCATGAAATAACAGTTAATTTTCGTGAAAATCGACAAAAGGTTGCATTTTGCGAGATGCGCGGATTGTTTTCCACGTTAATAAGAGCGTGCATAACGCTCGGCGTATAAAGTAGAATGAAAACAGCGCTTAGACGTTGAAATAGCTCAATTAGGAACGAAATGGCAGATAATTTCCTCGAAAATCGACAACAGATGGCATTTTTAAAAAGAGCGCGCAATACAATCGGCGTATAAAACGGAGTAAAATGAGCGCTTAAACGTCGAAATATCTCAATTAGGAACGAAATAGCAGATAATTTCCACGAAAATAGACAACAGATGGCATTTTTAAAAAGAGCGCGCAATACAATCGGCGTATAAAGCGGAGTCAAATGAGCGCTTAGACGTTGAAATTGCTCAATTAGTCATGAAATAACAGTTAATTTTCGTGAAAATCTACAAATATTGCATTTTGCGAGATACGGGTATAGTTTTTCTACGTTAAAAAGTGCGTGCTTTAACATGCGGTATGTCAAATGGAGCAAAATGAGCGCTTAGACTTCGAAATAGCTCAATTAGGAACAAAAAAGCAGATAAATTCCTCGAAAATCGACAATAGATGGCATTTTTAAAAAGAGCGCGCAATACAATCGGCGAATAAAGTGGAATGAAAACAGCGCTTAGACGTCGAAATAACTCAATTAGGAACGAAAAAGCAGATAAATTCCTCGAAAATCGACAATAGATGGAATTTTTAAAAAGAGCGCGCAATACAATCGGCGTATAGAGTTGAGAGAAATGAGCGCTTAGAATTCGAAATAACTCAATTAGGGATGAAATAACAGTTAATTTTCGTGAAAATCTACAAATATTGCATTTTGCGAGATACGGGGATTGTTTTTCTACGTTAAAAAGTGCGTGCATTACATGCGGTATGTCAAATGGAGCAAAATGAGCGCTTAGACTTCGAAATAGCTCAATTAGGAACAAAAAAGCAGATAAATTCCTCGAAAATCGACAATAGATGGCATTTTTAAAAAGAGCGCGCAATACAATCGGCGAATAAAGTGGAATGAAAACAGCGCTTAGACGTCGAAATAACTCAATTAGGAACGAAAAAGCAGATAAATTCCTCGAAAATCGACAATAGATGGAATTTTTAAAAAGAGCGCGCAATACAATCGGCGTATAGAGTTGAGAGAAATGAGCGCTTAGAATTCGAAATAACTCAATTAGGGATGAAATAACAGTTAATTTTCGTGAAAATCTACAAATATTGCATTTTGCGAGATACGGGGATTGTTTTTCTACGTTAAAAAGTGCGTGCATTACATACGGTATGTCAAATGGAGCAAAATGAGCGCTTAGACTTCGAAATAGCTCAATTAGGAACAAAAAAGCAGATAAATTCCTCGAAAATCGACAATAGATGGCATTTTTAAAAAGAGCGCGCAATACAATCGGCGAATAAAGTGGAATGAAAACAGCGCTTAGACGTCGAAATAACTCAATTAGGAACGAAAAAGCAGATAAATTCCTCGAAAATCGACAATAGATGGAATTTTTAAAAAGAGCGCGCAATACAATCGGCGTATAAAGTTGAGAGAAATGAGCGCTTAGAATTCGAAATAACTCAATTAGGGATGAAATAACAGTTTATTTTCTTGAAAATCGACAAAAGGTTGCATTTTGCGAGATGCGCGGATTGTTTTTCTACGTTAAAAAGAGCGTGAATTACATGCGGCATATCAAATGGAGCAAAATGAGAGCTTAAACGTCGAAATATCTCAATTAGGAACGAAATAGCAGATAATTTCCACGAAAATCGACAACAGATGGCATTTTTAAAAAGAGCGCGCAATACAATCGGCGTATAAAGCGGAGTCAAATGAGCGCTTAGACGTTGAAATTGCTCAATTAGTCATGAAATAACAGTTAATTTTCGTGAAAATCGACAAAAGGTTGCATTTTGCGAGATGCGCGGATTGTTTTCCACGTTAATAAGAGCGTGCATAACGCTCGGCGTATAAAGTAGAATGAAAACAGCGCTTAGACGTTGAAATAGCTCAATTAGGAACGAAATAGCAGATAAATTTCTCGAAAATCGACATAAGGTGGCATTTTTAAAAAGAGCGCTGTTACGTATTTGCTTCTATGTTTCAAATTTTGTCTTTGATTTGTAATCAGTTTAAACGAAAAGGAATTTGAACGCTAGTGGTTGAAATATAATTTAAACCTTTCGACTAATACGGTAGTTGCTGCCACCAGAAATAGTCTATGGACTATTTCGAAAAATTTTTTTTTTTATTTCTTATTTATTTATTTATTATATTCTTATATTTCTGAATGTATGTATATTCTTTCTTTCTTTCTCCCCTTTTCTTACCTTTTATTATTATTTTTCCTTTCACAGTTCTTAATTTCTTTTATTACCCCTTTTGATATTACATATATATATATATTATTATATATAAATATGTTTGTGCTACCACTATTGAAAGAGGTGGATATATTGCGAGTGCTTTAATAACTTACGATTACAAGTTAATTATCTTGGCGACTCTTCGTGACAATTCGGATGAAATCTCAAGACTAAGCGACGCCCTTTACTGGCGCACGTATCGCCTCGAATATTTCGCCTTATTACACTTAGCATCGCACCCTTCGTGTCAACTCGAACGAAGTCTCAAAACTAAGCGACGCCTTTTACTGGCGCACGTATCGTCTCGAATATTTCGTCTTGTTGCACTTAACTTCGTACCTTCCGTGAAAACTCGAACGAAATCTCAAGACTAAGCGACGCCCTTACTGGCGCACGTATCGCCTCGAGTATTTCCTCTTGTTTCACTTTACTTTACACCCTCCGTGACAGCTCGAACAAAATCTCAAGAACTAAGCGACGCCCTTTACTGGCGCACGTATCGCCTCGAGTATTTCGTCTTGCTGCACTTTACTTTACACCCTTCGTGACAACTCGAACAAAATCTCAAGACTAAGCGACGCCCTTTACTGGCGCACGTGTCGTCTCGAGTATTTCGTCTTGTCGCCCTTAACCTCGCACTCTTCGTGATAACTCGAATGAAATCTCAAGACTAAGCGACACCCTTCCTGGCGCACGTATCGCCTTGAGTATTTCCTCTTGCTTCACTTTACTTTACACCCTTCGTGACAGCTCGGACAAAATCTCAACACTAAGCGACGCCCTTTACTGGCGCACGTGTCGCCTCGAGTATTTCGTCTTGCTGCACTTCACTTGCACTCTTCGCGACAACTTGAATGAAATCTCAAGACGAAGCGACGCCCTTACTGGCGCACGTATCGCCCTGAGTATTTCGTCTTGTTGCTCTTAGTCTTGCACTCTTCGTGATAACTCGAACGAAATCTCAAAACTAAGCGACGCCCTTACTGGCGCACGTATCGCCTAGAGTATTTCGCCTCGTTGCACTTAGAGATAATTTACAAATTAATTCAAGGGGTTGTATCTTAGGGGTTTATTCATCAACTTAGAGATTCATTGGTAGCGTCAACTAGCGTTCAATGCGACTGGTCAAATATATTCCACGTTTCGGCTAACCTGCTATGGGCAGGAATACTAGCACGGGAGAGGATTAAAGTTACTCGGATCAAATAACTGATATGGATGCACGGAATTATTTCGTGCAGTTGGGTCGGGACGGTATTGATACACTATAGTTTATTCAGGTTTTACTCGGTAGAGAATTGTTACAAAGACGATTCTAATTGTTATAAAATACAAATATCTATAGATAAATATAATTAGTATTCCAATCTCTATTTAAATTAATCTTGCATGTGTTTTCAATGAGACGGGTTTGGTCTAACTTTATTTTATTACCGACAGAATGTATCTATAAATTGATCCGGTGACTGATTTAATAAGGATTATAACAATCGTCGTCATACGCTGTAGGTGATGGCGTTCGAGATCGAAGGGAATGCGATTCGTCGTAATTCGCGTTCGAATGCTCAGGTATCGGTGAGCTCGAGGGCCAGAAACTGGGTTCTGGGCCCTCTCTAATTAATCTCAATTCTTCCAAACGCCTCTTCTCTTCCCTTTTAATTTCAGCAGAGATCAATCGTTAAACTAGTATTCAGCTTGCTTTTTATTAAGGAGACTGTTGTCTCTATGATTCCTTCTTGCTTATAGTATTTAATATGATCAAAATGAAATTAATGTTCTTCTCTGTGTGAGACCTGTGCGGTTTCGCAAGCCTTGCCCAAAGATGAGCTATATATGCTAACAGTGGGAGAGGAGCGCGAAGATCCGTAAGTGTTTTCAAAACTTGAAAGCACCGTAGTCACAGGTTAACACAGCGAATAATTATTTTAATTTAGTAATTAGAAATTTGAAAATGATTATTTTATTCTAGGCAATTCATGGAGTCGTGAGCAAGAACGAATATATCTATTGGCGACGGCGTTCTCTGTGGACAACAAGCGTGGCTTCGTAGGTCTCGCCCAAAGATGAGCTATATGCTAACAGTGGGAAGAGAAACACGAAAACCATAGGTGTTTTCTGTGATTGAAAACACCGCAATCAGCGATACAGCGAACGGTTATTGTGAATTCAATATCCACGTAAATTGTATTTTTGGTGTTTTATTTGCCAACTATAACTGCCGACGGATGTTTTGTTCAGATACTAAACATTGTACGACTGCGAAGTTAAAAGAGAAGAGGATATACAGGTTTAAAATTTTACCTCAGATATATGCGGAGTCGATTATATTCTATTATACAATTCGGTGATTAATCAACTTTGACACTTACTTCGTCGAACAATCTTCGGAATTAACACTTATAAATTTCGTTTGACGCAATTATTCTAGAGACAATCGATTTCGATCGAGACAATTATTTACGAGACAACGTGACGGAGTGACGGTATAAATACCTTGATTCTCAAATGATAACTGTAGTTAACACTTACAATTTTTGATTGAAACAATTATTCGTGAATCAAACTGACAGAGTGACGGTGTAAACACTTTGAATAATCAACCGGTAACTGACTGAAAAAACTGAAAAAAACTTTTACTTGTTATCGACACTTATAAAATTTGATTAAAACAACTCAATCGAAAATCAACTGACAGAGTGACAGTGTAACGCTTAGGATAATCGACAGGTAACTAACTGGTTAACTGACTGAAAAAAACTGAAAAAATTTCTATGTTTCTAAGCTTATTTATAACTAAATCCCCCACAGGGTAACAGTCACATGACAGTTGGTTCCCGTGGGAATCGCAATGCTGCAATTTTGGGAGTCTGCCCGCGTACGTGAGAGAACGTGGATTTTGGTGGTCGCTGATATCTCATCTTGTTCACTGCCGATGCATTAGATTCCTAATTTCTCATTTCTACTACGTGAAGGAACGTCAAGGCCAGTCGCCTGACTTAGTTTCTTGTCTTATCATAACCGCTGATGTTGCGTCTGGGAGGCTGCTGCAACCTGCTGCTGATGCTTGTGGGAACGTTCAGGCGCGTGGCTGGGTGTCCTTGTTGGGGATGCGCCTGGGGACCTTGTGCCGATGCCAATGGTGGGGTTTAGTCCACGTGTATTGTTATCAGGAGTGCCTCTGGAATCTTCCTTGTAATTTTTAGTGGAGGTGGTAATGGGACTCTTATTGTTCTGTGGAGCTGCTGTACGTGTAGCACGTGTTGTTTCGTGTGTCTCCCATAAGGTATTTGTTTAATAGTAATTTTAGATATATGTATTTTCCATAAAAGTGGTGTGAAGTGGTGCGTGGCTTTTATAGATTTGATCATCTATTTATTTATTAATTTACGTTATTTGAGTATTGATCAGTCGTTAGATTTGATATCGGTTTGTTATTCGATTAGTTTATTTTTATTAGGTTGTGTGTGGTCATGATGATTCAACTCAGTGTTTTTGATACAGTGGAGTTTACCATCGAGGTTATTTCTTTGTACTCGTAGCGGTGTGTTCGTTAGGTTAGGCTGTTTGTTGTTTGTTTATGTCTATTGGAGTTCTATATGAATATTTTGGTTTTATTTCAGGTGTGGGAGTGTTTGTGATGGAAGCTCCTGTGTCTTCTAATCCAGTCGTGGAGGTATGTAAAATTTGTTCTTTGCATTTCCTTTTATATCTTTAGTCGATATTCATCCTTTACTCTATTCTTCTTGTGTTTTCAGTGTGAGAGAAAGAAGAAGAAAAGGAAGAAAAGGAAGAATCAGAAGCATAAACCATTCAAGAGAAGTCCAAATCGTTTACGAAGGCGTGGTTGGCGTAGTGGTGTGCTGTGCCGCCAAAAAGAGAGTTGAGATTACTGAGGGAAGTATCTGCTACTCAAACTGGTATAACAGCCTCGTCGTCGGTGTCTCATTCTGGTAGTTTTCCAGTTATTGATTTGACTTCGTCTGATGAAGATGCGGTTGAGTTACCACCCAATTCTCCTGCGATCGAAGTCCTAGATACCAATAATTGTGCAAAGATACGGTTCCCGGAGGAAATTCCTGCGGAGGTTTTGGATGCTCATTTGTGCCATCATCGTTCTGGTGAAAAGGGGTTTTCACCTATAGTATTTTCATGGTGTATACAACGGTTTCATGAACTGTGTCCGGATGCTCCGCTTTGTGACTTTGATTCTATTTAATAATAATATCCTAGTTGTATACATATATATATATATATCGATAATTTTAATTATATTAGCATAAGGCTACAGTGAGTGTGTTTCATACTCTGCAGTGCAGATTTTGTATGTTTGTAGATTGAATAAATTATTTTGTATTGCTCCATTTTTCCTTAATTGAGTTTGCTTGACTTTTTAGTTCGTTGTGGTTTTTATATTTTCTGTGTGGATACAGGTTGTGTTGTATACGTATGTATCATTTATTTATTTTAGTCTTGTCCTATTTCTATCCATTTGATTGTTTTATGTAGTAGTTTACATTTTCTTTTAATGCGTGGTTTTGACGGTTTAGTTCTATATTGTAGATTGAATAAATTATCCTTAGTGTTGCCTTTTATTTATTTTATTTTATTTAAATTTGCTCGGTATTTTAGTTTGTTGTATCATTTTATTTCAGCCTTGTCTTATTTCTAATTGTTTTTCGTCCATTTTATCGTTTTTATGTAGTAGTTTATGTTTTCGTTTGTGAATACGCCATTAAGCTTTAACGTGTGTTTGTGTGTGGTAGTGCGTGATCTGACGGTTTGGGTCGATATTGTGGATCGAACAAATTATTCCTAGTGTTTAGTTTATTTATTTTAGGTTCGTTCGGTATTTTAGTGGTTCCTTATGGTATTTCATCCATTTGATCGTCTTTATATAGTAGTTTGTATTTCTTTTTATTCATAATAGTTTTTAATGCGTGTTTTGTGCGTGGTAATGTGTAGTTTGGTGGTTATGTTCGATATTGTGGATCGAATAAATTATTTTTACTGTTGGTTATTATTTATTTTTATTTTATTTAAGTTTCCTCGATATTTTAGTTTATTAGGGTTTTTATGTTTTCCTCTGTGGGTGCAGGTTATGTTGGTTATAGACGTGAAAATTCCTGCACTTGTCCAACCTGTACGAGTATATATTTTATTTATTTTTAATTTTATCTTCTTTCCTATGGTGTTTCGTCTGTTTGTCTGCCTGATCTTGTTTATATTGTTTTTAGTGCAAAAAGCAGGAGAGATTCCAAAAAATGTGTGGATGGCTCGTGAAGACGATACAGATGACTGTGCGAAGCCTCACTTCCCTCAGGAGACTTCTGCCGGGTTCCTGAATGTTTTCCTGCGTCACTGCTCTTCTGGTCAGAGCAATCTTTTCTGCTGTATGCTTCCAGTATATGGAGTGACTTCGTGAGATGTGTCTTATTTTACTTATGTGGTTAATATTTCCATTTGATTGTTGCCTCTGGTGTCTTGTTTGATTTATTGTTTTTTCGGTATAGGTTTTGATGATTTTGATTTTAAATGGTAAATACGGAGGTGTCTTCGTCAAAGGTTCCTTATGCAAGTTGTCCCAGTACGTTCTTTTGTATTGTTTTATTATTTTTAATTTGTCTTGTGTCATTCATCTTTTATTTACTACATGTGTTGTTTCAGCGCAAGAGGAAGACGGGTTCCAAAATCTGTGAGTGGTCCCAGAAGGTGTAGTCAACGTGTGAAGTGTGTGATATTTGCGTTGATTATGTTCGATGCTTATATATATATATATTATTTTGTTGGTTAAATCTTTAGTCAGTGTAGTTGAATGTAATGTAATATTTGCAAGGTAGTCTCGTATTTTTGTTTCATTGTGGTTATTTGGTTATTAGTTGTTTGATTTGATAGTAATATATATATATATATATATATTTATTTTACAATGTAACATTTCTTTGCGTTTCGATAGTGTGATATTGTGCATTTATTTCTTTTACATGTGTTAGGTTGTGTATATATATCTATATGTATTTGTGTCTCACAATGTATGGAATTCTTTTAATGTTAAAATGTTAGTTAGTCTTAATAGTGTAATTGTATTTTATATTTACTAGATTACTGCTCGTTTGGTTTAATAATGTAAAACACATATACATATATATTTTTTACAATGTATTTTCATATATGGTTTAAATTCACTGACATGTTAACTAGTTTTAATAATGTAGAATTGTATATTTTAATTGTTTTTATTCTTTTCTAAATTATTGGTTGTTTTATGATATTTAGCAATATAGTTTTCATGTGATATTCTTCAAATTGATTTTAATAATTTTATTTCTTCTGAATTCATTATATATTTATATATATGTCGGATAAGAGCTGGGATCAGGATGGTGGGCGTCAAATGAATCTTCACGAGAATTGGCCATTGATGCGGTACAACACAGGTGTAGTTTATTGCTGCGATGGAGGTGTTACAATCTTGACGATTAGCCGCGGCGATTTAGCACTCGCGAAACTAGTGACAATGGCCCCAGGTTCGATAACGAATCCGCGGTCAACGGGATAATAGGAGTATGCTCTCGCAAAATCTAAGTCCGACTCTTGGTTAACAAAATATGAAATGTTCACTGATCGTAAAGTGTTATTTCTCGTCAATGAGGTCGCACGAAAGAATGACTTTCCGCCGCGATGATGCCACAGAGGAAAACTATGACGGGGTGTGTCTAAAGGCACGAGATCATCGGATTCGTGGAGCGATGCCTTCGTTCAGAAAGTGAGGGAAATTGACGTTGCTGTTAATTGGTCAATTTCCATGTCGGTGGTTAGAAAAGGATGCTAGCCATCCTTGAGGAAAAGTTGCTAGCGGGAAGCGTCGTTCGTGAGGGTAGGTTTCCCCTATCTTCCCGTAGTTGGAACAAAGACTGTTTACAGGACTTTAGTTAACTAAATCTTAAGATTTATAACGGGTCCTCAGGCTAGCTGGACATGCACTGCGGAAACGCATCGACATCTGGAAATCATCTTGCCCGGAGAATAGGGTCCGCATGTGGCGGGCCACGGGACAGAGACCGTTGGAATGTCCACTGTCAAGTGTCGCTACAACTATTTCTTTTAAAGAGAGCTATAATGTTACTCCATGCCTTTGTTAGACAAGTGTTCATCCCTTGACCGCGGCTACGTTGGCGACTGGTTGTCGCCTCGAGCCCAAGCTCACCGTCACAAGTTTCGAATAAATACGATCGGATTGAATGGCAATTGTTTAATTACGGCTATGGTAGAATCTAGATTACAATACTACGGGATTTTCCCAGGGTTCCAAAGGAAGGCTCCGGTGTTCCTTCATCTCCGACATATATATATATATATATATATATATATGTCAATTGATTTAATAATGTAGCATCGTGTATAATTTCCATGTGACATTTCTCAAATTGGTTTTAATAATTTTATTATATATGTATGTATGTGTTTCACAATGTAACTTGTATAAAGTGTTTCAATTTTAAATGCTAGTTATCTTAATGACTATTAATAATATAAAATACATATTTATATATATATTTATACAATATAGTTTCATATATAATTTCCTTAAGTGTATTAGCTAATTTAATAATGTAAAATCGTATATTTCAGTTGCTATTTTAATTGTTCGATGATGTTTAACAGTGTAATTTTCATGTGATATTCCTAAAATTAGTTTTAATAATTTTATTTCTTCTAAATTTATTATATATATATATATATTATATTTATATATATTATATATTATATTATATTATATATATATTATATTTATATATATATATATATATATATATATATATATGTATGTATTTCACAGTGTAACTTGTATAAGGTGTCTCAATTTTAAATACTAGTTTGTCTTAATACTGTAGTTTCGCGAATTGTATATTTTTTATTTACTGGAGTATTGATTGCTGATAATATAAAACACATATATATATATATTTTACAATATTGCTTTTATATATAATTTCTTTAAATTTACTAACATGTCAACTAGTTTCGATAATGTACTATTGTGTATTTTAATTCTTTTCACATATTTATATATGTTCCCCACGATGTAGTTTGTTTATGGAATTAATTTTAATAATGTGATATTGTATCTTCTTCCAGTTGCACAAGTTAATTGTAATTTGCATATTTTATGTATTTTATTGTTATTTATCTAGGGTAGGGAATATATATATATATTTTATGTATTTCGCATTTGTTATTAGAATATGTATTCCTAGTCTATTCCTTTTTCCTTTTAATTTATTCAAATCGCGAGTTAATCTTGATTGGTTAATGTCTTAGATCGTAGTTTATTCAATTGTCAAATCGGCTAACCATTTGGATTGTCAATTTGTACATAATCATAGTTTATTAATTAGTTTGTTCAAATCGCAGGTGGCTCTTAATTGATAGAATTTCGAATTGTAGTTTGAATTGTCAAATCATAAATTATTCTTTTTGTGTAATATTCAATCATAGTTTGTTTATTTATTTTAAATCGCGAATTATTCTTGATTAATTGGCTAACCATTTGGATTGTCAATTCGTACATAATCATAATTTATTAGTCAGTTCAGATCGCGAGTTGATTTTGATTGATAGAATTTCAAATGGTAGATTGAATTTGTCGAATCACTGATTACTGTTCAAATCGCAGGTTGCTCTTGATTGATAGAATTTTCGAATCGTAATTTGAATTGTCAAATTATAGATTACTTTTATTCAAATCGCGAATTGTTTAATTGGTAGAATTTTCGAATCGTAATTTGTGTTACCAAATTATAGATTATTTTTATTCAAATCGCGGGCTGTTTGATTGGTAGAATTTTCGAGTCATAGTTTGTATTGTCAAATTATAGATAACTTTTATTCAAATCGTGAGTTGTTTAATTGGTAGAATTTTCGAATCGTGATTTGTATTGCCAAATTATAGATTATTTTTATTCAAATCGCGGGCTGTTTGATTGGTAGAATTTTCGAGTCATAGTTTGTATTGTCAAATTATAGATAACTTTTATTCAAATCGTGAGTTGTTTAATTGGTAGAATTTTCGAATCGTGATTTGTATTGTCAAATTATAGATTATTTTTATTCAAATCGCGGGCTGTTTGATTGGTAGGATTTTTGAATCGTAGTTTGAATTGTCTAATTATAGATTACTTTTATTCAAATCGCGAATTGTTTAATTGGTAGAATTTTCGAATTGTAATTTGTATTGCCAAATTATAGATTATTTTTATTCAAATCGCGGGCTGTTTGATTGGTAGAATTTTCAAATCGTGATTTGTATTGTCAAATTATAGATTACTTTAATTCAAATCGCGGGTTGCTTGATTGGTAGAATTTTCGAATTGTAATTTGTATTGTCAAATAATAGATTACTTTTATTCAAATCGCGGATTGCTTTGATTGGTAGAATTTTCGAATTGTAATTTGTATCGTCAAATTATAGATTATTTTTATTCAAATCGCGGGTTGCTTGATTGGTAGGATTTTTGAATCGTAGTTTGAATTGTCTAATTATAGATTACTTTTATTCAAATCGCGGGTTGCTTTGATTGGTAGAATTTTCGAATCGTAGTTTGAATTGTCGAATTATAGATTACTTTTATTCGAATCACGGGTTGCTTTATTGGTAGAATTTTCGAATCATAGTTTGTATTGTCGAATTATAGATTACTTTTATTCAAATCGTGTGTTGTTTAATTGGTAGAATTTTCGAATCGTGATTTGTATTGTCAAATTATAAATTAATTTTATTCGAATCGCAGGTTGCTTGATTGGTAGAATTTTCAAATCGTAATCTGTATTGTCAAATTATAGATTATTTTAATTCAAATCGCGGGTTGCTTGATTGGTAGAATTTTCGAATCGTAATTTGTATTGCCAAATGATAGATTATTTTTATTCAAATCGCGGGTTGCTTGATTGGTAGAATTTTCGAATTGTAATTTGTATTGTCAAATAATAGATTACTTTTATTCAAATCACGGGTTGCTTTGATTGGTAGAATTTTCGAATTGTAATTTGTATCGTCAAATTATAGGTTATTTTTATTCAAATCGCGGGTTGTTTGATTGGTAGAATTTTCGAGTCATAGTTTGTATTGTCAAATTATAGATAACTTTTATTCAAATCGTGAGTTGTTTAATTGGTAGAATTTTCGAATCGTGATTTGTATTGTCAAATTATAGATTATTTTTATTCAAATCGCGGGCTGTTTGATTGGTAGGATTTTTGAATCGTAGTTTGAATTGTCTAATTATAGATTACTTTTATTCAAATCGCGAATTGTTTAATTGGTAGAATTTTCGAATTGTAATTTGTATTGCCAAATTATAGATTATTTTTATTCAAATCGCGGGCTGTTTGATTGGTAGAATTTTCGAGTCATAGTTTGTATTGTCAAATTATAGATAACTTTTATTCAAATCGTGAGTTGTTTAATTGGTGGAATTTTTCGAATCGTGATTTTCGTTACGGCACGTGCGGAGCGCGGGACGTAACAGCGCGCAATTCGATCGGCGCATAAAATGGAGTGAAATGAGCGCTTAGAATTCGAAATAACTCAATTAGGGATGAAATAACAGTTAATTTTCGTGAAAATCTACAAATATTGCATTTTGCGAGATACGGGGATAGTTTTTCTACGTTAAAAAGTGCGTGCTTTAACATGCGGTATGTCAAGTGGAGCAAAATGAGCGCTTAGACGTCGAAATAGCTCAATTAGGAACGAGATAGCAGTTAAATATATTGAAAATCTACAAAAGATTGCATTTTGCTAGATACGAGGATTGTTCTTCCACGTTAATAAGAGCGTGCATTACGCTCGACGTATAAAATGGAATGAAAACAGCGCTTAGACGTCGAAATAACTCAATTAGGAACAAAAAAGCAGATAAATTCCTCGAAAATCGACAACAGATGACATTTTTAAAAAGAGCGCGCAATACAATCGGCGTATAGAGTTGAGAGAAATGAGCGCTTAGAATTCGAAATAACTCAATTAGGGATGAAATAACAGTTAATTTTCGTGAAAATCTACAAATATTGCATTTTGCGAGATGCGCGGATTGTTTTCCACGTTAATAAGAGCGTGCATTGCGTGCGGTATGTCAAATGGACAAAAATGAGCGCTTAGACGTCGAAATAGCTCAATTACGAACGAGATAGCAGTTAAATTTCTTGAAAATCTACAAAAGATTGCATTTTGCTAGAAACGGGTATTGTTCTTCCACGTTAATAAGAGCGTGCATTACACTCGGCGTATAAAGTGGAATGAAAACAGCGCTTAGACGTCGAAATAACTCAATTAGGAACGAAAAAGCAGATAAATTCCTCGAAAATCGACAATAGACGGCATTTTTAAAAAGAGCGCGCAATACTATAGGCGAATAAAGTGGAATGAAAACAGCGCTTAGACGTCGAAATAACTCAATTAGGGATGAAATAACAGTTTATTTTCGTGAAAATCTATAAATATTGCATTTTGCGAGATACGGGGATTGTTTTTCTACGTTAAAAAGTGCGTGCATTACATGCGGTATGTCAAATGGAGCAAAATGAGCGCTTGGACGTCGAAATAACTCAATTAGGAACGAAAAAGCAGATAAATTCCTCGAAAATCGACAATAGATGGCATTTTTAATAAGAGCGTGCATTACGCTCGACGTATAAAGTGGAATGAAAACAGCGCTTAGACGTCGAAATAGCTCAATTAGGAACGAAAAAGCAGATAAATTCCTCGAAAATCGACAACAGATGACATTTTTAAAAAGAGAGCGCAATACAATCGGCGAATAAAGTGGAATGAAAACAGCGCTTAGACGTCGAAATAACTCAATTAGGAACGAAAAAGCAGATAAATTCCTCGAAAATCGACAATAGATGGAATTTTTAAAAAGAGCGCGCAATACAATCGGCGTATAGAGTTGAGAGAAATGAGCGCTTAGAATTCGAAATAACTCAATTAGGGATGAAATAACAGTTAATTTTCGTGAAAATCTACAAATATTGCATTTTGCGAGATACGGGGATTGTTTTTCTACGTTAAAAAGTGCGTGCATTACATGCGGTATGTCAAATGGAGCAAAATGAGCGCTTGGACTTCGAAATAGCTCAATTAGGAACAAAAAAGCAGATAAATTCCTCGAAAATCGACAATAGATGGCATTTTTAAAAAGAGCGCGCAATACAATCGGCGAATAAAGTGGAATGAAAACAGCGCTTAGACGTCGAAATAACTCAATTAGGAACGAAAAAGCAGATATGTTCCTCGAAAATCGACAATAGATGGAATTTTTAAAAAGAGCGCGCAATACAATCGGCGTATAAAGTTGAGAGAAATGAGCGCTTAGAATTCGAAATAACTCAATTAGGGATGAAATAACAGCTTATTTTCGTGAAAATCGACAAAAGGTTGCATTTTGCGAGATGCGCGGATTGTTTTTCTACGTTAAAAAGAGCGTGCTTTAACATGCGGTATGTCAAGTGGAGCAAAATGAGCGCTTAGACGTCGAAATAGCTCAATTAGGAACGAGATAGCAGTTAAATATATTGAAAATCTACAAAAGATTGCATTTTGCTAGATACGAGGATTGTTCTTCCACGTTAATAAGAGCGTGCATTACGCTCGACGTATAAAGTGGAATGAAAACAGCGCTTAGACGTCGAAATAACTCAATTAGGAACAAAAAAGCAGATAAATTCCTCGAAAATCGACAACAGATGACATTTTTAAAAAGAGCGCGCAATACAATCGGCGTATAGAGTTGAGAGAAATGAGCGCTTAGAATTCGAAATAACTCAATTAGGGATGAAATAACAGTTAATTTTCGTGAAAATCTACAAATATTGCATTTTGCGAGATACGGGGATTGTTTTTCTACGTTAAAAAGTGCGTGCATTACATGCGGTATGTTAAATGGAGCAAAATGAGCGCTTAGACTTCGAAATAGCTCAATTAGGAACAAAAAAGCAGATAAATTCCTCGAAAATCGACAATAGATGGCATTTTTAAAAAGAGCGAGCAATACAATCGGCGAATAAAGTGGAATGAAAACAGCGCTTAGACGTCGAAATAACTCAATTAGGAACGAAAAAGCAGATAAATTCCTCGAAAATCGACAATAGATGGCATTTTTAAAAAGAGCGCGCAATACAATCGGCGAATAAAGTGGAATGAAAACAGCGCTTAGACGTCGAAATAACTCAATTAGGAACGAAAAAGCAGATAAATTCCTCGAAAATCGACAATAGATGGAATTTTTAAAAAGAGCGCGCAATACAATCGGCGTATAAAGTTGAGAGAAATGAGCGCTTAGAATTCGAAATAAATCAATTAGGGATGAAATAACAGTTTATTTTCGTGAAAATCGACAAAAGGTTGCATTTTGCGAGATGCGCGGATTGTTTTTCTACGTTAAAAAGAGCGTGAATTACATGCGGCATATCAAATGGAGCAAAATGAGAGCTTAAACGTCGAAATATCTCAATTAGGAACGAAGTAGCAGATAAATTTCTCGAAAGTCGACATAAGATGGCATTTTTAAAAAGAGCGCGCAACACAATCGGCGTATAATGTTGAGGGAAACGAGCGCTTAGAATTCGAAATAACTCAATTAGGAACGAAATGGCAGATAATTTCCTCGAAAATCGACAACAGATGGCATTTTTAAAAAGAGCGCGCAATACAATCGGCGTATAAAACGGAGTAAAATGAGCGCTTAAACGTCGAAATATCTCAATTAGGAACGAAATAGCAGATAATTTCCACGAAAATCGACAACAGATGGCATTTTTAAAAAGAGCGCGCAATACAATCGGCGTATAAAGCGGAGTCAAATGAGCGCTTAGACGTTGAAATTGCTCAATTAGTCATGAAATAACAGTTAATTTTCGTGAAAATCGACAAAAGGTTGCATTTTGCGAGATGCGCGGATTGTTTTCCACGTTAATAAGAGCGTGCATAACGCTCGGCGTATAAAGTAGAATGAAAACAGCGCTTAGACGTTGAAATAGCTCAATTAGGAACGAAATAGCAGATAAATTTCTCGAAAATCAACATAAGGTGGCATTTTTAAAAAGAGCGCGCAATTCGATCGGCGCATAGAGTTGAGAGAAATGAGCGCTTAGAATTCGAAATAACTCAATTAGGGATGAAAAAACAGTTAATTTTCGTGAAAATCTACAAATATTGCATTTTGCGAGATACGGGTATAGTTTTTCTACGTTAAAAAGTGCGTGCTTTAACATGCGGTATGTCAAGTGGAGCAAAATGAGCGCTTAGACGTCGAAATAGCTCAATTAGGAACGAGATAGCAGTTAAATATATTGAAAATCTACAAAAGATTGCATTTTGCTAGATACGAGGATTGTTCTTCCACGTTAATAAGAGCGTGCATTACGCTCGACGTATAAAGTGGAATGAAAACAGCGCTTAGACGTCGAAATAACTCAATTAGGAACGAAAAAGCAGATAAATTCCTCGAAAATCGACAACAGATGACATTTTTAAAAAGAGCGCGCAATACAATCGGCGTATAGAGTTGAGAGAAATGAGCGCTTAGAATTCGAAATAACTCAATTAGGGATGAAATAACAGTTAATTTTCGTGAAAATCTACAAATATTGCATTTTGCGAGATACGGGGATTGTTTTTCTACGTTAAAAAGTGCGTGCATTACATGCGGTATGTCAAATGGAGCAAAATGAGCGCTTAGACTTCGAAATAGCTCAATTAGGAACAAAAAAGCAGATAAATTCCTCGAAAATCGACAATAGATGGCATTTTTAAAAAGAGCGAGCAATACAATCGGCGAATAAAGTGGAATGAAAACAGCGCTTAGACGTCGAAATAACTCAATTAGGAACGAAAAAGCAGATAAATTCCTCGAAAATCGACAATAGATGGCATTTTTAAAAAGAGCGCGCAATACAATCGGCGAATAAAGTGGAATGAAAACAGCGCTTAGACGTCGAAATAACTCAATTAGGAACGAAAAAGCAGATAAATTCCTCGAAAATCGACAATAGATGGAATTTTTAAAAAGAGCGCGCAATACAATCGGCGTATAGAGTTGAGAGAAATGAGCGCTTAGAATTCGAAATAACTCAATTAGGGATGAAATAACAGTTTATTTTCGTGAAAATCGACAAAAGGTTGCATTTTGCGAGATGCGCGGATTGTTTTTCTACGTTAAAAAGAGCGTGAATTACATGCGGCATATCAAATGGAGCAAAATGAGAGCTTAAACGTCGAAATATCTCAATTAGGAACGAAGTAGCAGATAAATTTCTCGAAAGTCGACATAAGATGGCATTTTTAAAAAGAGCGCGCAACACAATCGGCGTATAATGTTGAGGGAAACGAGCGCTTAGAATTCGAAATAACTCAATTAGGAACGAAATGGCAGATAATTTCCTCGAAAATCGACAACAGATGGCATTTTTAAAAAGAGCGCGCAATACAATCGGCGTATAAAGCGGAGTCAAATGAGCGCTTAGACGTTGAAATTGCTCAATTAGTCATGAAATAACAGTTAATTTTCGTGAAAATCGACAAAAGGTTGCATTTTGCGAGATGCGCGGATTGTTTTCCACGTTAATAAGAGCGTGCATAACGCTCGGCGTATAAAGTAGAATGAAAACAGCGCTTAGACGTTGAAATAGCTCAATTAGGAACGAAATGGCAGATAATTTCCTCGAAAATCGACAACAGATGGCATTTTTAAAAAGAGCGCGCAATACAATCGGCGTATAAAACGGAGTAAAATGAGCGCTTAAACGTCGAAATATCTCAATTAGGAACGAAATAGCAGATAATTTCCACGAAAATAGACAACAGATGGCATTTTTAAAAAGGGCGCGCAATACAATCGGCGTATAAAGCGGAGTCAAATGAGCGCTTAGACGTTGAAATTGCTCAATTAGTCATGAAATAACAGTTAATTTTCGTGAAAATCGACAAAAGGTTGCATTTTGCGAGATGCGCGGATTGTTTTCCACGTTAATAAGAGCGTGCATAACGCTCGGCGTATAAAGTAGAATGAAAACAGCGCTTAGACGTTGAAATAGCTCAATTAGGAACGAAATAGCAGATAAATTTCTCGAAAATCAACATAAGGTGGCATTTTTAAAAAGAGCGCGCAATTCGATCGGCGCATAAAATGGAGTGAAATGAGCGCTTAGAATTCGAAATAACTCAATTAGGGATGAAAAAACAGTTAATTTTCGTGAAAATCTACAAATATTGCATTTTGCGAGATACGGGTATAGTTTTTCTACGTTAAAAAGTGCGTGCTTTAACATGCGGTATGTCAAGTGGAGCAAAATGAGCGCTTAGACGTCGAAATAGCTCAATTAGGAACGAGATAGCAGTTAAATATATTGAAAATCTACAAAAGATTGCATTTTGCTAGATACGAGGATTGTTCTTCCACGTTAATAAGAGCGTGCATTACGCTCGACGTATAAAGTGGAATGAAAACAGCGCTTAGACGTCGAAATAACTCAATTAGGAACGAAAAAGCAGATAAATTCCTCGAAAATCGACAACAGATGACATTTTTAAAAAGAGCGCGCAATACAATCGGCGTATAGAGTTGAGAGAAATGAGCGCTTAGAATTCGAAATAACTCAATTAGGGATGAAATAACAGTTAATTTTCGTGAAAATCTACAAATATTGCATTTTGCGAGATACGGGGATTGTTTTTCTACGTTAAAAAGTGCGTGCATTACATGCGGTATGTCAAATGGAGCAAAATGAGCGCTTAGACTTCGAAATAGCTCAATTAGGAACAAAAAAGCAGATAAATTCCTCGAAAATCGACAATAGATGGCATTTTTAAAAAGAGCGAGCAATACAATCGGCGAATAAAGTGGAATGAAAACAGCGCTTAGACGTCGAAATAACTCAATTAGGAACGAAAAAGCAGATAAATTCCTCGAAAATCGACAATAGATGGCATTTTTAAAAAGAGCGCGCAATACAATCGGCGAATAAAGTGGAATGAAAACAGCGCTTAGACGTCGAAATAACTCAATTAGGAACGAAAAAGCAGATAAATTCCTCGAAAATCGACAATAGATGGAATTTTTAAAAAGAGCGCGCAATACAATCGGCGTATAAAGTTGAGAGAAATGAGCGCTTAGAATTCGAAATAACTCAATTAGGGATGAAATAACAGTTTATTTTCGTGAAAATCGACAAAAGGTTGCATTTTGCGAGATGCGCGGATTGTTTTTCTACGTTAAAAAGAGCGTGAATTACATGCGGCATATCAAATGGAGCAAAATGAGAGCTTAAACGTCGAAATATCTCAATTAGGAACGAAGTAGCAGATAAATTTCTCGAAAGTCGACATAAGATGGCATTTTTAAAAAGAGCGCGCAACACAATCGGCGTATAATGTTGAGGGAAACGAGCGCTTAGAATTCGAAATAACTCAATTAGGAACGAAATGGCAGATAATTTCCTCGAAAATCGACAACAGATGGCATTTTTAAAAAGAGCGCGCAATACAATCGGCGTATAAAACGGAGTAAAATGAGCGCTTAAACGTCGAAATATCTCAATTAGGAACGAAATGGCAGATAATTTCCTCGAAAATCGACAATAGATGGCATTTTTAAAAAGAGCGAGCAATACAATCGGCGTATAAAACGGAGTAAAATGAGCGCTTAAACGTCGAAATATCTCAATTAGGAACGAAATAGTGTTACGTATTCGTTTGTATATTTCAAATTTTTTCTTTTTGATTTGTAATCAATTTAAACGAGAGAAAGGAATTTGAACGCTAGTGGTTGAAATATAATTTAAACCTTTCGATTAATACGGTAGTTGCTGCCACCAGAAATAGTCTAAGGACTATTTCGAAAAATTTTTCTTTGTCGTGTTTATATTCCACGTTTTCGGCTAACCTGCTATGGGCAGGAGTACTAGCACGGGAGAGGATTAAGGTTATTAAAATAAGTAGCTAGCACTGGTGTGTATCTAAGTATGGTTTTAGATTTGAATTTCTTATTCCAGTGAATTCTATAAGTTTCCGGTAACAAGGTGTTTCGTTTTTTTTTTATTATTGTTATGGACGAAATCTATATTTAGCCGTCAGGGTGACGCGGATTCAGCCCGGTATCCGGATATCGCGAAATTATCAGAGAAGAGAAAGATTTATAAGCTGGGTCTCTTACCTTGATATCTGTGTTATACCCAAAAAATGTTGGAGGTCCTCGGTTCCGCTGTCGCGGTTAACGCGTTGTGTAATTATTAATGAAATCTTTATTTATTTTAGTTTATTTATTTATTTTATCCTGATATACACTGATCACGATTACAATTTTATTAACTCGAGACTGACTACAAAAGAATTCTACAAAAGTATTACGTTATTATTACCGAAACTCTCTACAAAAGTCTTCTCTATTATTACCGAAACTCTCTACAAAAGTCAGCTAATTATTACCGAAACTCTCCACAAAAATCAGCTAATTATTACCGAAACTCTCCACAAAAATCAGCTAATTATTACCGAAACTCTCCACAAAAATCAGCTAATTATTACCGAAACTCTCCACAAAAGTCAGCTAATTATTACCGAAACTCTCCACAAAAATCAGCTAATTATTACCGAAACTCTCCACAAAAATCAGCAACTCTCTATGTTGCTATGCTTATTTATAATCAAAATCCCCCACTGGGTGACAGTCGTACGACAGTTTGCTTGACTTATTAGTTTGTTGTGGTTTTTTTTTATTGGGTACGGGTTATGTTGTATATGTATGTATCATCTTATTTATTTTAACTTTATCCTCTTTCTTATGGTATTCGTCTGTTTGTCTGCCTGATCTTGTTTGTATTGTTTTTTAGCGCAAAAAAGAGGAGAGATTCCAAAAATGTGTGGATGGCTTGTGAAGACGATACAGATGACTGTGCGAAGCCTCACTTCCCTCAGGAGACTTCTGTCGGAGTCCTGGATGTTCTCCCGTGTTACCGCTCTTCTGGTCAGAACACTCTTCTCTGCTGTATGCTCCCAGTATATAGAGATACTACGTGAGATGTGTCTTGAAGTTATTTTACTCATTTGGTTAATATTTCCATTTGATTGTTGCCTCTGGTGTCTTATTTGATTTATTGTTTTTTTTCGGTACAGGTTTTGGTGATTATGATTTTAAATGGTGAATACGGAGGTGTTTTCGTTAAAGATTCCTTATGCAGTTTGTACCAGTGCTTTCTTTGTTTTGTTTTATTATTCTTAATTTGTCTTGTGTCATTCATCTTTTATTTACTACATGTGTTGTTTCAGCGCAAGAGGAAGACGGTTCCAAAATGTGTAAGTGGTCCCAGAAGGCGTAGTCAACATGCGAAGTGTCGTGGGCAGGAACGAAGAATTGTGTGATATTTGCGTTTGTTATGTTCGATTCTTATATATATATATAATATATATATATAATATATATAAATAATTCTTATATATATTCTTATAAATATATATATATATATATATTTTTATTTTACAATGTAACATTTCTTTGCGTTTCGATAGTGTGATATTTTTGCATTTATTTCTTTTACATGCGTTAGGTTGTATATATATATATATCTATATGTATTTGTGTCTCACGATTTTAATGTTAAAATGTTAGTTAGTCTTAATAGTATAATTGTATTTTATATTTATTAGATTACTGCTCGTTTGGTTTAATAATGTAAAACACATATACATATATATATATTTTACAATATATTTCATATATAGTTTAAATTTACTGACATGTTAACTAGTTTTAATAATGTAGAATTGTATATTTTAGTTGTTTTTATTCTTTTCCAAATTATTGATTGTTTGATGATATTTAACAATATAGTTTTCATGTGATATTCTTCAAATTGATTTTAATAATTTTATTTCTTCTGAATTTATTATATATATATATTCCACAATGTAGTTTCCCATAGAGTTGATTTTAATAATGTAATATTGTATCTTTTGCCAATTATGCAAGTTAGTTGTAATTCGTATATTTTATATATTTATTGTTATTTATCTAGTTTAGGGAATATATATATGTATAATGCATGTATGTATATTCCTATTCGTTAGTTTACTAGTCGCTCTTATATGATAATGTTACGCACATCTACCTTTAATTAATCTTTTACTAGAGTGCTTTATTTTATTTTATTTTGTGTTCGAATCACCGCTCGGGTCATTTGCATATTGTAGTTTTCGTTACGGCACGTGCGGAGCGCGGGACGTGACAATAGCAGATAATTTCCACGAAAATCGACAACAGATGGCATTTTTAAAAGAGCGCGCATACAATCGGCGTATAAAGCGGAGTCAAATGAGCGCTTAGACGTTGAAATTGCTCAATTAGTCATGAAATAACAGTTAATTTTCGTGAAAATCGACAAAAGGTTGCATTTTGCGAGATGCGCGGATTGTTTTCCACGTTAATAAGAGCGTGCATAACGCTCGGCGTATAAAGTAGAATGAAAACGGCGCTTAGACGTTGAAATAGCTCAATTAGGAACGAAATAGCAGATAAATTTCTCGAAAATCGACATAAGGTGGCATTTTTAAAAAGAGCGCGCAATACGATCGGCGCATAAAGTGGAGTGAAATGAGCGCATAGACGTCGAAATAACTGAATTAGGGATGAAATAACAGTTAATTTTCGTGAAAATCTACAAGTATTGCATTTTGCGAGATGCGCGGATAGTTTTCTACGTTAAAAAGAGCGTGTATTACACTCGACGTATAAAGTGGAATGAAAACAGCGCTTAGACGTCGAAATAACTCAATTAGGAACGAAAAAGCAGATAAATTCCTCGAAAATCGACAACAGATGACATTTTTAAAAAGAGCGCGCAATACAATCGGCGTATAGAGTTGAGAGAAATGAGCGCTTAGAATTCGAAATAACTCAATTAGGGATGAAATAACAGTTAATTTTGGTGAAAATCTACAAATATTGCATTTTGCGAGATACGGGGATTGTTTTCCTACGTTAAAAAGTGCGTGCATTACATGCGGTATGTCAAATGGAGCAAAATGAGCGCTTAGACGTCGAAATAGCTCAATTAGGAACGAGATAGCAGTTAAATTTCTTGAAAATCTACAAAAGATTGCATTTTGCTAGATACGGGGATTGTTCTTCCACGTTAATAAGAGCGTGCATTACACTCGGCGTATAAAGTAGAATGAAAACAGCGCTTAGACGTTGAAATAGCTCAATTAGGAACGAAATAGCAGATAAATTTCTCGAAAATCGACATAAGGTGGCATTTTTAAAAAGAGCGCGCAATACGATCGGCGCATAAAGTGGAGTGAAATGAGCGCTTAGACGTCGAAATAACTGAATTAGGGATGAAATAACAGTTTACTTTCGTGAAAATCGACTAAAGGTTGCATTTTGCGAGATGCGCGGATTGTTTTTCTACTTTAAAAAGAGCGTGAATTACATGCGGCATATCACACGGAGCAAAATGAGCGCTTAAACGTCGAAATATCTCAATTAGGAACGAAGTAGCAGATAAATTTCTCGAAAGTCGACATAAGATGGCATTTTTAAAAAGAGCGCGCAATACAATCGGCGTATAAAGCGGAGTCAAATGAGCGCTTAGACGTTGAAATTGCTCAATTAGTCATGAAATAACAGTTAATTTTCGTGAAAATCGACAAAAGGTTGCATTTTGCGAGATGCGCGGATTGTTTTTCTACGTTGAAAAGAGCGTGAATTACATGCGGCATATCAAATGGAGCAAAATGAGTGCTTAAGCGTCGAAATATCTCAATTAGGAACGAAATAGCAGATATATTTCTCGAAAATCGACATAAGATGGCATTTTTAAAAAGAGCGCGCAACACAATCGGCGTATAATTTTGAGGGAAACGAGCGCTTAGAATTCGAAATAACTCAATTAGGAACGAAATAGCAGATAAATTCCTCGAAAATCGACAATAGATGACATTTTTAAAAAGAGCGCGCAATACAATCGGCGAATAAAGTGGAATGAAAACAGCGCTTAGACGTCGAAATAACTCAATTAGGGATGAAATAACAGTTAATTTATGTGAAAAACGACATAAGATGGCATTTTGCGAGACGCGGGCACTGTTTTTCTGTGTTAAAAGGAGTGCTTAAACATTGAAAGATCTCAAGAAGGAACGAAATAACAGTCAATTTTCGTGAAAATCGACGAAGCACTGCAGTTTGCGTGTTGTGGGGATTGTTTTTCTACGTTAAAGAGAGCGTGCATTACATGCGGTATGTCAAATGGAGCAAAATGAGCGCTTAGACGTCGAAATAGCTCAATTAGGAACGAGATAGTAGTTAAATTTCTTCAAAATCAACAAAAGATTGCATTTTGCTAGATACGGGGATTGTTCTTCCACGTTAATAAGAGCGTGCATTACACTCGGCGTATAAAGTGGGATGAAAACAGCCCATAAAATTTGAAATAACTCAATTAGGAACGAAATAGCAGATAAACTTTTCGAAAATCGACAATAGATGACATTTTTAAAAAGAGCGCGCAATACAATCGGCGTATAGAGTTGAGAGAAATGAGCGCTTAGAATTCGAAATAACTCAATTAGGGATGAAATAACAGTTAATTTTCGTGAAAATCTACAAATATTGCATTTTGCGAGATGCGCGGATTGTTTTCCACGTTAATAAGAGCGTGCATTGCGTGCGGTATGTCAAATGGACCAAAATGAGCGCTTAGACGTCGAAATAGCTCAATTACGAACGAGGATAGCAGTTAAATTTCTTGAAAATCTACAAAAGATTGCATTTTGCTAGATACGGGTATTGTTCTTCCACGTTAATAAGAGCGTGCATTACACTCGGTGTATAAAGTGGAATGAAAACAGCGCTTAGACGTCGAAATAGCTCAATTAGGAACGAAAAAGCAGATAAATTCCTCGAAAATCGACAATAGACGGCATTTTTAAAAAGAGCGCGCAATACTATAGGCGAATAAAGTGGAATGAAAACAGCGCTTAGACGTCGAAATAACTCAATTAGGAACGAAAAAGCAGATAAATTCCTCGAAAATCGACAATAGACGCATTTTTAAAAAGAGCGCGCAATACTATAGGCGAATAAAGTGGAATGAAAACAGCGCTTAGACGTCGAAATAACTCAATTAGGGATGAAATAACAGTTTATTTTCGTGAAAATCTATAAATATTGCATTTTGCGAGATACGGGGATTGTTTTTCTACGTTAAAAAGTGCGTGCATTACATGCGGTATGTCAAATGGAGCAAAATGAGCGCTTGGACGTCGAAATAACTCAATTAGGAACGAAAAAGCAGATAAATTCCTCGAAAATCGACAATAGATGGCATTTTTAAAAAGAGCGCGCAATACAATCGGCGAATAAAGTGGAATGAAAACAGCGCTTAGACGTCGAAATAGCTCAATTAGGAACGAAAAAGCAGATAAATTCCTCGAAAATCGACAATAGATGGCATTTTTAAAAAGAGAGCGCAATACAATCGGCGTATAAAGTTGTGAGAAATGAGCGCTTAGAATTCGAAATAACTCAATTAGGGATGAAATAACAGTTTATTTAGGTGAAAATCTATAAATATTGCATTTTGCGGAATGCGGGGATTGTTTTTCTACGTTGAGAAGAGTGTGCATAACATGCGGCATGTCAGATGGAGCAAAATGAGAGCTAAAACGTTGAAATAGCTCAATTAGGAACGAAATGGCAGATAAATTTCTCGAAAATCGACATAAGATGGTGTTACGTATTTGCTTCTATATTTCAAATTTTGTTTTTGATTTGTAATTAATTTAAACGAAAAGGAATTTGAACGCTAGTGGTTGAAATATAATTTAAACCTTTCGATTAATACGGTAGTTGCTGCCACCAGAAATAGTCTATGGACTATTTCGAAAATTTTTTTTTTTTTAATTTCTTATTTATTTATTTATTTATTTATTTATTATATTCTTATATTTCTGAATGTATGTATATTCTTTTTTTCTTTCTCCCCTTTTCTTATCTTTTATTATTATTTTTCCTTTCACAGTTCTTAATTTTCTTTTATTACCCCTTTTGATATTATATATATATATATCTATATATATCTATATGTTTGTGCTACCACTATTGAAAGAGGTGGTTATATTGCGAGTGCTTTAATAACTTACGATTACAAGTTAATTATCTTGGCGACTCTTCGTGACAATTCGGATGAAATCTCAAGACTAAGCGACGCCCTTTACTGGCGCACGTATCGCCTCGAGTATTTCGTCTCGTTGCACTTAGAGCTAATTTACAAATTAATTCAAGGGGTTGTATCTTAGGGGTTTATTCATCAACTTAGAGATTCATTGGTAGCGTCAACTAGCGTTCAATGCGACTGGTTAAATATATTCCACGTTTCGGCTAACCTGCTATGGGCAGGAATACTAGCACGGGAGAGGATTAAAGTTACTCGGATCAAATAACTGATATGGATGCACGGAATTATTTCGTGCAGTTGGGTCGGGACGGTATTGATATACTATAATTTATTCAGGTTTTACTCGGTAGAGAATTATTACAAAGACGATTCTAATTGTTATAAAATACAAATATCTATAGATAAATATAATTAGTATTCCAATCTCTATTTGAATTAATCTTGCATGTGTTTTCAATGAGACGGGTTTGGTCTAGCTTTATTTTATTACCAACAGAATGTATCTATAAATTGATCCGGTGACTGATTTAATAAGGATTATAACAATCGTCGTCATACACTGTAGGTGATGGCGTTCGAGATCGAAGGGAATGCGATTCGTCGTAATTCGCGTTCGAATGCTCAGGTATCGGTGAGTTCGAGGGCGAGAAACTGGGTTCTGGGCCCTCTCTAATTAATCTCAATTCTTCCAAGCGCCTCTTCTCTTCCCTTTTAATTTCAGCAGAGATCAATCGTTAAACTAGTATTCAGCTTGCTTTTTATTAAGGAGACTGTTGTCTCTATGATTCCTTCTTGCTTATAGTATTTAATATGATCAAAATGAAATTAATGTTCTTCTCTGTGTGAGACCTGTGCGGTTTCGCAAGCCTTGCCCAAAGATGAGCTATATATGCTAACAGTGGGAGAGGAGCGCGAAGATCCGTAAGTGTTTTCAAAACTTGAAAGCACCGTAGTCACAGGTTAACACAGCGAGATGGAAAAAATTGTGATGGCGTGGGTTGTGCAAGTGTGAGAAAGGACGGAGCCGTGAACGTGGTCGAAATCTCTAGAAAACTAGAGAATCCGAGCAAGGAGGGCAGGCAGAGAGGAAGGCTGGTGCATGAGAGCAATAGGGGATATAAAATCCGAAGGAATTCGGTCGGGAAAGGCGCGACAGGCGAAATATAACCTCGTGAGAGGTTAGGATAGCGAGGAAGCCACATTGGGACGCGTGACAACAGCGCCGCGGCACGAGCCACTCAGGGAACCTCACGGGCGCAGCCATATTGGCACGCACGCCGAAGGTGCGCCGCGCGGGCTATTCGAAGGGGACAGCGACCGGTGACAGTGACGAGCGCGGGTACAGATGGCCGTCCTGCGCACCCCAAAGGGAAAAGAGGAAAGGAAGACGTGGAAAGACAAAGAAGAAAGGATGGGAAGAGAGGGGGAAGCGGAGCTGGCTGCCGGGCAGACGCAGGTCAGCACCAGAAGCATGAGGAAGGCGATACCCCCCAAGGAAGGGCTCGTATGCACCGCACCAAATGCGGGGAGCTCGCAGACGGAGGAAGCGACGAAGATAGAGGTGACCCCCGCCGACGAAGTCCCTCGCGCGAAGAAAAGGAAGACTGGCGGACCCACCGAGCTCCCCTCAGAACGCGTCAAAGAGATGGAAACATCTACAACGGCGGACATAGGAGCGGAATTGATCCACCAGTCGTCCGTACTAACCAAGATGGCCGAGACGGCCCGCAACCTCAAGAACACGCAGGTGAAGACACTGAGGGAAGTGGCGACGACCATAGTCCGCGGGGTAACGGAGATGGCTAAAAGGGCGGACCCCGCCTCTGGCGCGCTTGCGATAATGGAAGGACGCGTAGCGGCGCTGGAGGCGGAAAACGATGCGCTTCGAAAAGAGCTGGCTCTGCGCTCCACGATAGAGAAGAGCAGCGAGACAGCGCGCCTCGACGCGATCGAACGCAAGATAGAAGAACTGGGCCCCTCGCTGGCCCAACGGATGGAGGAACGCATCCAAGCCATCGAAAAGAGGATAGGAAAGGAGGCCGCCCCCGAGGAGACCGCGCGAAGAGACCTGGTGGAGCTGGAAGCACCAGCCACAACAACGAGGGAGGAAGGACAAGCGACCGCCGCGGAATGGCAGACGGTCGCAGGAAGAAGAAAGAAGAAAAAGGAGGCAGCCGGAAAGCAACCGGCGAAAATAACTCCCAGGGCAAGGGAAAAGAGCCCGAGGAAAGCCTTAGAGGGAGGATCGAAGAATACGCGAGGGGAGGGAAACACGCCGCCACCCACGTATACAACGCGAACCTCAGCAGTGACTATCACGCTGAAGGACAGGTCGAGCCAATCATATGCGGAGGTGTTGGCTGCGGCCAAGGACAACATCTCGCTGGCCGAGGTCGGAATCAGCGCAGTAAAAATGCGCAAAGCATTAACAGGAGGCGTCATCCTGGAGGTCCCCGAGGACCAGAAAAGGGAGAAGGCCGCTGCTCTTGCAGCACGGCTGACCCAGATCCTGGACCCAAGCAAGGTCCGAGTGGCGACACCCTTCCGAGCTGCGGAAGCAAGGGTGACCTGGGTAGACATCTCGGCCACCAAAGAGGACATCAGGAACACCCTAGCGAAGGAAAGCGGCTGCAGGGCGGAGGACATCCGTCTGGGAGAGACCCGCCTTGCACGAAACGGCCTTGGATCTGTATGGATACGAGGCCCGGCCGGAGCGGTGAGAAAATTAGCACAGGCTGGCAAGATCGCTATAGGCTGGTCGATAGCGAAAGTCGAAGCCATCGAGAGAAGACCGCTGCAATGCTACAGGTGCCTGGAGACCGGGCACGTAAGCAGGATGTGCACTTCGAAGGAGGACAGGGGGCACCGATGCTACAGGTGCGGCGACCCGGGACACCAAGCCAGAGTGTGCACAGCAGCGAACCCGAAATGCCTGATCTGCGAGGCACTCGGGGCACCATCGGCACATAGGATGGGGGGACCGGCCTGCGCCCCCCCGAGGAAGGAAAGGAGAGGAATCACCCGCCGATCCACGGCCGCAAGTGGCAACGGGAAGGACTCGCTGCCGCAGGGAGCCGACCCTGAGCCGGCGAGCAGGGAGGCTGGCACGGGGGAGGCCATGGAGGCGATGACATTTAGTGATTGAGAATGCGCATCCTCCAGACCAACCTGGGACGGTCGAGACGAGCACAAGACCTGCTCTATCAAACAGTACGAGAGAGCGCGGTCGCCCTAGCAGTAGTGTCCGAACCATATAGAGTCCTGGATGCCCCGAACTGGACCGGAGATGCGGACGATATGGTAGCGGTCACCTGGACATCAACGCCGGGGGCGCTCACGTACGGAGTCCCACTGGAGCGCGGGAACGGATACGTCGCGGTCGAGTGGGCAGGGATGGTGGTGGTGGGCGTGTACGTATCACCCAACAGCGGATGGGCAGCGTTCGAGGAGTTCCTGGACGGAGTTGGCGACTGTGTCAGACGGCACTCTTCCCGGCAGATACTGGTGTTAGGAGACTTCAACGCGCACTCAGCGGAATGGGGAAACCCCAGGACCAACGCGCGCGGCCGCGCGCTGTCAGACTGGGCCGCGGGACTTGGGCTCCTGCTGGTGAACAGGGGCACGACCAGCACCTGCGTGACATGGAGGGGGAGCTCCGTCGTTGACATTACCTGGGCTTCCCCTGATACATCCAGACGAATCACAGGCTGGAGAGTAGCGGAGGGGACTGAGACACTCTCGGACCACCTCTACATCTTCATGGAGGTGAAGGGCATGCCTAGACCTGGAACAGTGACCACCGGTAATGGCTGTGACACACGGAGAAGAGGATGTGCGCGCCCACCACCAAGGTGGAAAATCAAGGAGAAGGACGGAGACCTACTCCGAGCGGCCGCGACAGTGGCTGCCTGGAACTGGGAGGCCCCGATGACCCAGACAGAAACAAGCGTGGAGGAAGAGGTCGAGAACCTCCGTCGAGACATGACGGCAATCTGCGACGCGTCCATGCCACGAACCACGCTGGGCACTGGGCGGAGCAGAGCCGTGCACTGGTGGACCCCCGACATCGCGGAAATGAGGGCGAGATGCGTCCGGGCACGAAGACGGTACCTGAGGGCCCGCTGTTGGAGACGACGGGACGAGGAGGAAGTCCCACGGCGATACCAAGCGTACCGCACGCTGCGGCGCTCGCTGCAGAAAGCCATTAAGGCCGCGAAGAACCGTGCGTGGCTGGAACTGGTTGAAGCGGTAGAGGCCGATCCATGGGGAACCGACATATATATATATATATTACTATCAAATCAAACAACTAATAACCAAAATGAAATAAATATACGAGACTACCTTGCAAATATTACATTACATTCAACTAAACTGACTAAAGATTTAACCAACAATATATATATATATATATATTCTTATATATATACGTCGGAGATGAAAGAACACCGAAGCCTCTCTTCGGAACTTGGGGAAAATCCCGTAATATTGTAATCCAGATTTTATCATAGCCATAATTAAACAATTGTCATTCAATCCGATTGTGTTTATTCGAGATTTGTAACAATGAGTTTGGGCTCGAGGCGACACTCAGTCGCCAACGTAGCCGCGGTCAAGGGATAAACGTTTACCTAAACAAAGGCATAGAGTAACCGTATAGCTCTCCTTGAAAAAATATAGCAGCGGCACGCGACAGTAAACACTCCAACGAATTCTGTCCCGTGGCTCGCTACACAAAGACCGCATTCTTTGGACAAGATGATTACCAGATGTCGATGCATCTCCACAGTACATATTCAGCTAGCCTAAAGACCCGCTATAAATCTTAGAATTTATTTAGCTGAGGTTCTTCAAACTGACAAATAATCTTAGTCTTCGCAGCCCCTAAATCAGTCACCTACTGCGGAAAGATACGAGAAACCTTCTTTTCTCACGTACAACGCTTTCGCCAGCAACTCTCTCCCTCAAGGGCGGCTAGCATCCTTTTCTAACCACCGATATGGAAATTGACCAATTAACAGCAACGTCAATTTCCCTCACCTTCTGAACGAAGGCATCGCTCCACGAATCCGATGATCTCGTGCCCTTAGACACACCCCGTCATAGTTTTCCTCTGTGGCATCATCGCGACGGAAAGTCACTTCTTTCGTGCGATCTCATTGACGAGAAAGAATAACGTCTTTACGATCAGTGAATATTTCGCGTTTGCTAACCAAGATTCGGACTTAGAGTTTGTGAGAACATACATCTGTTATCCCGTTGACCGCGGATTCGTTATCGAACCTAGAATCATTGTCATTAGCATCTGGAGTATCTAATTAACACGGTTACTTGTCGATATCTGTAACAATCATATTTGCTCTAGTCAATATCTCCTCTATTGCATAACGACAATGTATAATCACCACGAAGATTCGTTTCACGCCCTTAACCCCAACTCTAATCATAACGCTAACCCGACATCAGAAGTGGGATCAGTGCCGGTTATAACAGAGAAAGAGCTTACGACCATCGGGCGCGAGTTAACTCAGTCACCAGTGCAAAAAATCGAGTGCGGAATCTAACAATTTTTCGCCACCGCGTTCCAACCCTGAAACCACGAGCTCCGATCCTGCTGCATGGCGCGCAGCTGTCAATCTGGTTATGGAGGAAAATCCTTTACAAAGCAGTGCTCTGAAAGGAAACTATAATTTCGATAACGAGCGTCGAGTCGATTTCTACTTAGTGGATGCGTCAACTGCTAGATCAAGTCACCTGGGTGAGTCGTTTCCATTTTACTCCGATTCTGGAGCCGAGTGTTCGCTGATTAAAGAATCCGTGGTCTTGAAATTTTCTGGCAAAAGAACGATTGATATAGCAGCAAAGCGGGGAATAAGAAACATTTGTATTAAATGTACATCTCAAATCTTGTCCATCGTATGTATTAATGGTTTTACATTATGGATAAACTCTCATGTCCTTACCGATAATTATTTAAAATATGATATCGTGATTGACCGTGAAATTTTAAACCCAATTTTTAACGTAATATTGCACAAGGTAGCCTCGCTATGTGTATAACAAAATTAATTAACGTCTGTAATAAAACCGCTGAAAACGAGATCGATATTATTGAAGTTGCCACTGACGTATATGGGAATGATAAAAGTCGATTAGCTTCTCTTCTCGAAAATTCAAATATTCATTCGTTACGGGTTTCCTACGTACTCGCGTAAATACAAGCCAGTTGGAAATACGATTAATTGGCCCTAATATCACCGTACAGAGAAGTCCTTATAGACTTAGCGAGGAAAAGCGCAGAATAGCACGTGAGAAAATAAGCGAATTGGTTCGAGCAAAATCATAAGGCCTAGTAATTCACCGTTTACGAGCCCTATGCTACTCGTGGAAAAGAAAGATTCCTCAGATAGATTATGTGTAGATTTTCGAGGACTAAATGAAGATACGGTCGCGGATCGGTATCCTCTACCTCTTATTGCGGATCAAATTGCGAGGTTGCAAAAGCGAGTTACTTTATTCATTTTTGATTCTACGAAGTATACAACATTTGTTACCCCCGACGGGCAATACGAGTATATAACGATGCCGTTTGGATTGAAAAAAATGTAACGTCCGTTTTTCATAAGGCCATTCTCAATGCCTTAGACGACCTCGCCTACTCGTACGTTATTGTTTACTAGATAACGTCCTAATTATTGCCGACTCGATAGATCAAGCCATAGAAAGATTGGACACGGTTTAAATACCTACGTAAAAGCCAGATTCTCTTTTAATTTTTCCAAATGCTCTTTTCTAAAGATATTGATACTCTATCTTGGGATATGTGATTCATAACGGAGAAGTTCGTCCCAACCCGGGTAAAATACACGCATGGAATTCTTTACCTGCGCTAACGACCATCACACAGCTTAGGCAATTCATAGGTTTAGCCTCCTACTTCCGAAAATTCGTCCCTAAATTTTCACAGGTAACGAAACCCCTGTATGTACTTACTTCCGGCAACAAAAACATAACTTGGATAGATAGGCATGAAAAAATAAGGCGAAAAGTAATTTCTGTTCTGACTGACGAGCCGGTGTTAATGATATTCGACCCCAATTATCCGATAGAAATACACACTGACGCTAGTCCGGATGGATATAGGGCTATTTTAATGAATAAGATTGACGGTAAAACAGAGCAGTAGAATACTGTAGTAAGAAAACTAGTCCTGCGGAATCCAAGTATCACCTGCATGAACGAGAGACGTTAGCAGTTGTAAACGCCGTTAAACGTTTTCGCCACTGTCTACATGGACGAGAACTTCTTGTTATCGACTGTAATTCTTCGTAGGCATCTAGCAATAAAGTGAATTTAAATGACAGAGTTTACAGGTAGTGGGCTTACCTACGAACTTTTAATTTTGATATTACGTATTGAGAAGGCAAACGAATGGCTCACGTAGATTTCTTCTAGCGGAATCCCATAGACGTGGATCACAGTATAACTAACGAAGTCGTAGATAAAGAAATTAATCTGGTCGAAATCTCAGGAGATTAGCTATTAGCCGAACGACGTCGCGATCCCCCAAATTCCCTAAATCGCCAATAAATTACAAAACGATGAGCTTGCGGAAGGCGTCGCAAATACGTACGAATTACGATCCAATACCTTTTACTGTAGAATACGAAGAAAAGGCAGAACTCTCTGCTTGCTCAGTGTCCCGATAGGTTTTAGGCGGCCCGTTATTAATCATGTGCATCAGTCAATTATGCACTTAGGATGGGATAAAACGCTCGAGAAGCTGTACGAGTATTATTGGTTCGAAGGAATGGCGAAGTATGTTCGTAAATTCGTAGAGAACTGTCGTGCTTGTCAAAGTTTCAAAGGCAAGTTCAGGTAAGATACAAGCCGAACTACATCCTATACCTAAGACCAGTATACCTTGGCATACAGTGCACATGGACGTATCGGGCAAACTAAGCGGTAAAAGTGAGTTGAAAGAATATGTTATTATTTTGGTCGATGCTTTCACTAAATTCGTGTACCTGCATCATACTTGTAAAATAGATTACCTTAGTGCCGTTAAAGCGCTTAAGTCCGCTATATTTTTATTCGAGCCCCTGCCGGATAATAGCAGATCAGGGAAGATGTTTTACGGTCAAAGAATTCCAAGATTTTGTCAAAGTAAGAATTATTAAACTCCACTTAATAGCAACCAGTGCTATAGAGTCAATGGACAGGTAGGACGTATTATGGGAACGCTGAAGAACATGTGTACAACAATAGATATGACCCGGCGGTATGACAAGACGCGATTGGGGAAATACAATTGTCCTTGAGTTGCACCACCAACCGCGCGACTAAGTCGAGTTCGTTAGAATTACTAACCGGTAAAACAGTAAGACCATACGGTTTATTGCTTTCCGACAACATTGGAGGAAGAGAAGTAGATATCTCCGATGTAACAGCAGGCAATAGAGGATATGGAGAATAGCGCTAAGTATGATAAAGAGAGATCTGACAAAACTAAAGTTATAATGGTTAGGTTTAATCTCTGTGATTTTGGATTACGAAAAAAATGAGGAAAGAAATCAAACCAAATTAGATCAAAATTCCGAGGTCCAATTGTGATAGCAGAAATTTTCGAAGGAGACAGGTATAGCTTAAAAACACTAGACGGTAAACGATCATACAAATACAGTCATGATAGATTGAAAAAAATGCCAGATAGTTGTATTCCTGCTGAGTTGGACGTCTGTAGTGATGGCAACAACAGTGACCATGACGATGTGAGTACACCGGTCTCAGAGGATCATTAACACTATGTCAAATGCTGTGGTCACAGTAACACACCCAGTGCAGCGTCCGGCGCTTTCGTTCTACACCTAATGTGGTGTCCGGCGCTTTCGTATTACGCTCGCTGTGGTGTCCGCCGCTTTCGTTCTACGCCCACTGCGGCGTCCGGCGCTTTCGTCCACACCCAGTGCAGCGACCGGCGCTTTCGTTCTACGCCTAATATGGTGTCCGGCGCTTTCGTATTACGCTCGCTGTGGTGTCCGCCGCTTTCGTTCTACGCCCAGTGCGGTGTCCGGCGCTTTCGTTCTACGCCCAGTGCAGCGTCCGGCGCTTTCGTTCTACGCCTAATATGGTGTCTGGCGCTTTCGTATTACGCTCGCTGTGGTGTCCGCCGCTTTCGTTCTACACCCACTGCGGCGTCCGGCTCATTCGTGACACAACCAGCATGATAGTGCGATTCAACAAACTGAGATTCATCCGTGTACGAAATCGAAAATGATCCATGATGTCATTACTGTCTGACTGGTGATTCACAGAATGCAACTAGCACCCTCAATACTAATCGCAACGTTCCTGATTTTTGTTTTCTTGTAGTCTGTTATTGAGCATCCGACCGAAGTTTCTGTTGTTGAACTGGACCCTTGGATTATTGGGACGTTTAGCTAACTTGCAAATAATGTTAGTTGTATCTAGTCTAATGTTAGAAAACTCAATATTTTAGTTACACCCGAGGACGTGTGATAGTCAGAATGGCCGTGTCGGAGATGAAAGAACACCGAAGCCTCTCTTCGGAACTTGGGGAAAATCCCGTAATATTGTAGTCCAGATTTTATCATAGCCATAATTAAACAATTGTCATTCAATCCGATTGTGTTTATTCGAGATTTGTAACAATGAGTTTGGGCTCGAGGCGACACTCAGTCGCCAACGTAGCCGCGGTCAAGGGATAAACGTTTACCTAAACAAAGGCATAGAGTAACCGTATAGCTCTCCTTGAAAAAATATAGCAGCGGCACGCGACAGTAAACACTCCAACGAATTCTGTCCCGTGGCTCGCTACACAAAGACCGCATTCTTTGGACAAGATGATTACCAGATGTCGATGCATCTCCACAGTACATATTCAGCTAGCCTAAAGACCCGCTATAAATCTTAGAATTTATTTAGCTGAGGTTCTTCAAACTGACAAATAATCTTAGTCTTCGCAGCCCCTAAATCAGTCACCTACTGCGGAAAGATACGAGAAACCTTCTTTTCTCACGTACAACGCTTTCGCCAGCAACTCTCTCCCTCAAGGGCGGCTAGCATCCTTTTCTAACCACCGATATGGAAATTGACCAATTAACAGCAACGTCAATTTCCCTCACCTTCTGAACGAAGGCATCGCTCCACGAATCCGATGATCTCGTGCCCTTAGACACACCCCGTCATAGTTTTCCTCTGTGGCATCATCGCGACGGAAAGTCACTTCTTTCGTGCGATCTCATTGACGAGAAAGAATAACGTCTTTACGATCAGTGAATATTTCGCGTTTGCTAACCAAGATTCGGACTTAGAGTTTGTGAGAACATACATCTGTTATCCCGTTGACCGCGGATTCGTTATCGAACCTAGAATCATTGTCATTAGCGTCTGGAGTATCTAATTAACACGGTTACTTGTCGATATCTGTAACAATCATATTTGCTCTAGTCAATATCTCCTCTATTGCATAACGACAATGTATAATCACCACGAAGATTCGTTTCACGCCCTTAACCCCAACTCTAATCATAACGCTAACCCGACATATATATATATATTATTATATTATTATATATATATATATATAAGAATCGAACATAACAAACGCAAATATCACACAATTCTTCGTTCCTGCCCACGACACTTGCGCTGAAACAACACATGTAGTAAATAAAAGATGAATGACACAAGACAAATTAAGAATAATAAAACAAAACAAAGAAAGCACTGGTACAAACTGCATAAGGAATCTTTAACGAAAACACCTCCGTATTCACCATTTAAAATCATAATCACCAAAACCTGTACCGAAAAAAACAATAAATCAAGTAAGACACCAGAGACAACAATCAAATGGAAATATTAACCAAATGAGTAAAATAACTTCAAGACACATCTCACGTAGTCTCTCTATATACTGGGAGCATACAGCAGAGAAGAGTGTTCTGACTAGAAGCGCGGTAACAGGGGAGAACATCCAGGACTCCGACAGAAGTCTCCTGAGGGAAGTGAGGCTTCGCACAGTCATCTGTATCGTCTTCACAAGCCATCCACACATTTTTGGAATCTCTCCTCCTTTTTGCGCTAAAAAACAATACAAACAAGATCAGGCAAACACCAACAAACAGACGAACACCATAAGAAAGAGGATAAAGTTAAAATAAATAAGATGATACATATATACACAACACAACCCGTACCCAATAAAAAAAAACAAAACAAACTAATAAGTCAAGCAAACTGTCGTACGACTGTCACCCAGTGGGGGATTTGATTATAAATAAGCATAGCAACATAGAGAGTTGCTGACTTTTGTAGAAAGTTTCGGTAATAATAGAAATCGACTTTTCTAGAAAGTTTCGGTAATAATAGAAAACGACTTTTGTAGAGAGTTTCGGTAATAATAACGTAATACTTTTGTAGAATTCTTTTGTAGTCAGTCTCGAGTTAATAAAATTGTAATCGTGATCAGTGTATATCAGGATAAAATAAATAAATAAACTAAAATAAATAAAGATTTCATTAATAATTACACAACGCGTTAACCGCGTCAGCGGAACCGAGGACCTCCAACATTTTTTGGGTATAACACAGATATCAAGGTAAGAGACCCAGCTTATAAATCTTTCTCTTCTCTGATAATTTCGCAATATCCGGATACCGGACTGAATCCGCGTCACCCTGACGGCTAAATATAGATTCTGTCCATAACAATAATAAAAAAAAAAAACGAAACACCTTGTTACCGGAAACTTATAGAATTCACTGGAATAAGAAATTCAAATCTAAAACCATACTTAGATACACACCAGTGCTAGCTACTTATTTTAATAACTTTAATCCTCTCCCGTGCTAGTACTCCTGCCCATAGCAGGTTAGCCGAAAACGTGGAATATAAATACGACAAAGAAAAATTTTTCGAAATAGTCCTTAGACTATTTCTGGTGGCAGCAACTACCGTATTAATCGAAAGGTTTAAATTATATTTCAACCACTAGCGTTCAAATTCCTTTCTCTCGTTTAAATTGAATACAAAGAATACAAATACAATACAAAGAAAACAAATTTAAAGATATACTAACAAATACGTAACACACGCACTTTTTAACGTAGAAAAACAGTGCCCGTATCTCGCAACATTCAATCTTTTCTAGATTTTCACGAAAATTAACTGTTATTTCATCCCTAATTGAGTTATTTCGACGTCTAAGCGCTCATTTCACTCCACTTTATGCGTCGGTCGTATTGCGCGCTCTTCTTAAAAATGCCATCTATTGTCGATTTTCGAGAAATTTATCTACTATTTCGTCCCTAATTGAGATATTTCAACGTCTAAGCGCTGTTCTCATTCCACTTTATACGCCGATTGTATTGCGCGCTCTTTTTAGAAATGCCATCTATTGTCGATTTTCGAGATATTTATCTACTATTTCGTCCCCAATTTAGATATTTCGACGTTTAAGCGCTCAGGTTGCTCCATTTGACATGCCGCATGTAATGCACGCTCTTCTTAACGTAGAAGAACAATCCCCGTATCTAGCAAAATGCAATATTTGTAGATTTTCACGAAAATTAACTGTTATTTCATCCCTAATTGAGTTATTTCGAATTCTAAGCGCTCATTTGACTCAACTTTATACGCCGATTGTATTGCGCGCTCTTTTTAAAAATGCCATCTATTGTCGATTTTCGAGGAATTTATCTGCTATTTCGTTCCTAATTGAGTTATTTCGACGTCTAAGCGCTGTTTTCGTTCCACTTTATTCGCCGATTGTACTGCGAGCTCTTTTTAAAAATGCGATCTATTGTCGATTTTCGAGATATTTATCTGCTATTTCGTTCCTAATTGAGATATTTCGACGCTTAAACGCTCATTTTGCTCCATTTGATATGGAACATGATATGCACTACGTCGGTTTACGCTACGTCTAGTCTGATCTAGGTCAAATTCCGTGTATTTTCAATTTTGCATATTCAGACTTCAGTATTCAATTAAACGTTACTCAGCTGCTATTAGACATATGACGGCATTTCGATGCGCGTCATACACAACATATGCAGCCAATACACAGCACGACACCCGGTTTGCGCTTCGTCAACTCTGGTCGCTGTCAAATTCAGCATAGTTGCAGTTTTGCATATTCATGCATTAATATTCATCTGATCGTATCTACGCTTCTGTTGTTGATATGTTGATGATTTGATGCGATTGATACTCCCCATACGCTGAGAAATACGGGGAGCGTCATTCGGATTGCGCTGCGTCGACTCTGGGCACTGCCAAATCCAGCGTAGTTACAGTTTTGCATATTCAGGCTTCAATATTCAATTGAACGTATCTCTGCTGCTATTGGAGATATGTCGATACTTCTGTGTTCGGTATACACCACATATGCTGCCAAATTCAGACCACGACTTCTGGTTCGCAGTATGACAACTCTGGTCTAGGTCCAAGCCAGCGTAATTCCAGGATTGCATATTCAAACATGAATATTCAACTGAACGTATCTCCGCTCCCATTGGTTATATGTCGATAATTCAATGCGCCTTATACACCACATATGCTGCCAAATACAGAGCACGACATCCGGTTTGCGCAATGTCAACTCTGGTCTGGGTGCAGAGAAGCGTAGTTCCAGTTTTGCACATTCCTGCTTCAATATTCAATTGATCGTGTGTCCGCTGCTATTGTCCAAATGTCGATAATTCGATGCGCGTCATACACCACATATGCTGTCCAACACGGAGCACAACAACATTCGGTTTGCGCTATGTCAAGTCTGGTCTAGGTCAAATCCAGAGTATTTGCGGTTTTGCACATTCTGTCTTAAATGCTCAAACAACGTGTCTCCGCTGCTATTGTCGATATGTCGATAATTCGATGCAATTTAAACTGCCTAAATGGTGCGGAATAAGTGGGATGACTTCCGGTTTGCGCTGCGTCGACTCTGGGCACTGCCAAATCCGGCGTAGTTGCAGTTTTGCATAATCAGGCTTCAATATTCCTTTGAACGTACCTCTGCTGCTATTTGAGATGTGTCGACACTTCTGTGTTCGGTATGCTCCACAGATGCTGCCAAATTTAGACCACGACTTCTGGTTTGCTGTATGACAACTGTGGTCTAGGTCCAGGCCGGGGTAATTCCAGGTTTGCATATTCAAACATGAATATTCATCTGAACTTATCTCCGCTGTTATTGTTGATATGTTGATAATTCGATGCGATTTACACTTCCCATATGGTGCGAAATACGTGGAATGACATCCGGTTTCAGCTACGTCAACTGAGGGCCCTGCCAAATCCAGGTTATGTGCAGCTGTGCATATTCGGGCTTCAATACACAATTGATCGCGTATCCGCTGCTATTAGAGAAAGGTTAACAGTTCGGTGCGAATTACAGTTCACAATTGCTGCCGAATGCAGGGCACGACATCCTGTTTTGGGCTATGTCAACTCTGGTCTAGGTAAAGACAGGCGTAGTTCCACTTTTGCATATTCATGCATGAATATTCATCTGAACGTATTTCCGCTGCTATGCGAGATATGTCTACAAATCTGTGCGCGTTACACTCCACATATGCTGCCAAATACGCTGAACGACATCCGGTTTACGATACGTCAACTCTAGCCTTGGTTAAAACCAGCGTATTTCCAGTTCTGCATATTCAAGCTTGAATATTTATCTGAACGTTTCTCAGCTGCTTCTCGCCATATGTCGGCATTTCGATGCGCGTTATTATTCACATATGCTGCCAAATACAGTGCTCATCCTGCTCTTTACGCTATGTCAACTCCGATTCCGTTCAAATCCAATGTAATTACTGTTCTGCTTATTCAGGCTTGACTATTCTAATGAAGGTATCTCTGCTGATACTGGTGATATGTGGATAGGTCGATGCACGGTATACACCTCATATGCTGCCCAACACGGAGCACAACATTCGGTTTGCGCTATGTCAAGTCTGGTCTAGTTCAAATCCAGAGTATTTGCAGTTTTGCACATTCTGTCTTAAATGCTCAAACAGCGTGTCCCCGCTGCTATTGTCGATATGTCGATAATTCGATGCAATTTAAACTGCCTAAATGGTGCGGAATAAGTGGGATGACTTCCGGTTTGCGCTGCGTCGACTCTGTTCATTGCCAAATCCAGCGTATTTCCAGTTTTGCATATTCAAGCTGGATTATTCAATTCTAGGTATCTCCGCCGCTATTGGTGATATATCGAAAATTTGATAAGTTTTACGCTCCCCATATGCTACAAAATACAGAGCACGACATCCAGTTTTGGCTATGTCAATTCTGGTCAAGGTTAAGACCAGCGTATTAACAGTTTTGCATATTCAAGCATGGCTATTCATCTGAACGTATCTCCTCTGCTATTGGAGATATGTCGATAATTCAATGCGCGCTATACTTCAAATATGCTGCCAAATCCAGCGCTCATCCTGCCCTTTACGCTATGTCAACTCTGGTTCCGCTCTAATCCAATGTAATTACTGTCCTGCATATTCAGGCTTGACTATTCCATTGAAGGTATTTTTGCTGATACTGGTGATATGTGGATAATTTGATGCGAGTTATGCTCCACATATGCTACCAAATACAGAGTACGACATCCGGTCTTTCCACGTACTTCGCAGCATGTCGGGAGTGTAAATCGCATCGAATGATCGACATATCACCAATAGCCGCGGAGATGCCTTCAACTGAATTTTCAAGCCTGAATAAACAGAACAGCAATTACATTGCATATGATCGGGATCATAGTTGACATAGTGTAAACGGCAGGATGTGCGCTATATTTGGCAGCATATGTGGAGTATAACGCGCATCGAATTATCGACATAACTTCTGTAGAAATGGAAATACGTTGATTTGAATATTTAAGCCTGAATATGCAAAACTACAATTACGCTGGATATGACTGCGACGAGCATTCGCATAGCTAAAACCGTATGATGTGTGCTATATTTGGCAGCAACTATGGAACGTTACGCGCATCGAACTGTCGACATATCTGCATCAGTAGCGGAGATACGTTGTTTTGAATATTTGAGACAGAATATGCGAAAGTGCAATTGCGCAGGATCTGACAGAGACAAGAGTTGACATAGCTAAAACCAGATGATGTGCGCTGTATTTGGCTCGAAGTGTTGAGTATAACGCGCTGAGAAATGTCGTCATATCTGCCATGGTGATGGAGATACGTTGTTTTGTATATTTAGGAGAGAATATGCTAAATTGAAAAAACGCTGGATTTGACAGGGACCAGAATTGACACAGGTTAATCCGGATGGTGTGCGCTGTATTTGGCTGGAAGTGTTGAGTATAACGCGCACCGAATTATCAACATTTCTCGAATAGCAGCGGAGATACGTTCAGATGAATATTCATGCTTGAATATGCAAAACTGGAACTACGCTGGACATGACCTAGACCAGAGTCGACATACCGCAACCCGGATGACGTGCCCTGTACCTATCAGCATATTTAGGGTATACCGAGCACAGAATTGTCGACAAATCTCCAACAGAAGCGGAGATCCGATGAATTGAACATTGAATACTGAATATGCTAAACTGCAAATATGCTGGATTTGACAGCAACCAGAGTTGACGTAGCGCAAACAGGAGGATGTGCCCTGTATTTGGCTGCATACGTGGAGTATAACGCGCATTGCATTACCGACATATCACCAATAGCCGCGGTAATACCTTTAATTCAATATTCAAACCTGAATATGCACGGCTGCAAATACGCTGGATTTGGCAGTCCCCAGAGTAGACGTAGCGCAAACCGCATGTCGTGCTCAATATTCGGCAGCATATGGGAGGGGTGTAAAGCGCATCGAATTATAGACATATCACCAATAGCCGCGGAGATAACTTCAATTGAATATTCAAGCCTGAATATGCAAAACTGCAAATACGCTGGTCTGGACATATACCAGAGTTGACATAGCGCAAAGCGAATGTCATGCTCTGCATTTGGCAGCATAAGTCTAGTATAACGCGCCTCGTATTTTCGACATATCACCAATAGCAGCCGAGTTACGTTCAGATAAATATTCAAGCTTGAATATATAGAACTGGAAACACGCTGGTCTTAACATAGACCAGAGTTGAAATACCGCAAACTGTATGTCCTTCCCTGTATTTCGCAGCATATGTGGAGTATAACGCGCACCAAATTACCGACATATCACCAATAGCAGCGGAGATACGTCCAGATGAATATTGAAGCCCGAATGAGCAAAACTGCAAATACGCTGGATTTGGCAGTGCCCAGAGTTGACATAGCGCAAACCGGATGTCGTGTTCTATATTTGGCAACATATGTAAATAATAACGCGCATCGAAATGCCAACATACGACCAATAGCAGCTGAGAAACGTTCAGATGAATATTCAAGCTTGAATATGATAAACTGGAAATACGCTGGTCTTGACCTAGAACAGACTTGACATTGCGCAAACCGGATGTCGTGCTCTGCATTTGGCAGCATATTTGGAGTATGAAGCGCACAGAATTTTCAACATATCTCGAATAGCAGCGAAAATTCGATCAGATGAATATTCAAATTTGAATATGCAACACTGGAAATACGCTGGTCTTGACCTAGAACAGACTTGACATTGCGCAAACCGGATGTCGTGCTCTGCATTTGGCAGCATATTTGGAGTATGAAGCGCACAGAATTTTCAACATATCTCGAATAGCAGCGAAAATTCGATCAGATGAATATTCAAATTTGAATATGCAACACTGGAAATACGCTGGTCTTGACCTAGAACAGACTTGACATTGCGCAAACGGATTGTCGTGCTCTGTATTTGGCAGCATATGGGGTGTATCAATCGCACCGAATCATCAACAGATCAACAATAGAAGCGTAGATAATATCAGATGAATATTAATGCATGAATATGCAAAACTGCAACTATGCTGGATTTGACAGCGACCAGAGTTGACGTAGCATAAACAGGATGGCGTGCGCTGTATTTGGCAGCATATGTAGTGTATAACGCGCATCGAATTATCGACATGACGGCAATAGCAGCGTAGGTACGTTTAGATGAATATTCAAGCTTGAATCTGAAAAACTGGAAATACGCAGGTCTTGACTTTGGCCAGAATTGACTGAGCGCAAACCGGATGTCACCAATAGCAGCGGAGATACGTCCGGATGTATATTCATGCTAAAATATGCAAAATTGTGACAATGCTGGTCTAGACCTAGACAACAGTTGACATAGCGCAAACCGGATGTCGTGCCCTGTATTTGGCAGCATATATGGTGTATGAAGCGCATCGAATTATCGACATATCAAAATAGCAGCGGAGACACGTTGTTTGAGCAATTATTATTATAAAACTGCAAAAACGCTGGATCTGACAGGGACCAGACTTGATATAGCCCAAAACAGGATGTCTTGCCCTGTATTTGGCAGCAATTGTGAACTATAATTCGCACCGTATTGTTAACATTTTTCTAATAGCAGAGGATGCTCGACCAATTGTATATTGAAGCCCGAATATGCACAGCTGCAACTACGCTGGATTTGGCAGTGCCCAGAGTCGACGCAGCGCAAAAAATGTCGCTCCCCTTATTTCTCAGCGTATAGGGAGTATCAATCGCATCGAATCATCAACATATCAACAATAGAAGCGTAGATACGATCAGATGAATATTAATGCAAGAATATGCAAAACTGCAACTACGCTGGATTTGACAGTGCCCAGAGTCGACGCAGCGCAATCCGGATGTCGTACCGCGTATTTCGCAGCATATGGGGAGTATAAATCGAACCGAATCATCAACATATCAACAATAGAAGCGTAGATACTATCAGATGAATATTAATGCATGAATATGCAAAACTGCAACTATGCTGGATTTGGCAGCGCCCAGACTTGACGTAGAGCAATCCGGATGTCGTACCGCGTATTTCGCAGCATATGGGGAGTATAAATCGAACCGAATCATCAACATATCAACAATAGAAGCGTAGATACTATCAGATGAATATTAATGCATGAATATGCAAAACTGCAAATATGCTGGATTTGACAGCGACCAGAGTTGACATAGCGCAAAGCGGATGTCTTGCTCCGTATTTGGCAGCATATGTGGTGTACAACGCTCATCAAATTATGGACATATCACAAATAGCAGTTGCACTGCACTTTTAAATGTCCTGCGCGACGGCATGCCCCCGTCGGTATACCCGCTTAATATTCTCAACCACCGTCGGTAAGGCAGCTTCCGCTCTGCTGGGCTGCTTCTCTAATAGCCCCTGTGGCAGCGTTCTCTGCGCACTCCCCACTATGGCCGCCACTGCCCAGTTCACACGTAGCCCGTGCGACGGCGCTCTGTTCACGCGTCCCAAGATGGCGTCCTGAGATGGCGTCCTCACTACTCTGGCCACCGCAACAATTTTCTTTTGCTTTTTCCGCATCTAATGAAGAGAACTTCACTAGTTCTTAAACGTGCTTTTACTCCGGGGCTCTAGTACAATACTCTCTGACACTTTTTTGGCCAAATACTTTGATTCTCCTCGTGATTTCGGACATAAACTACGGAGCGACACGATCGCGTCCTTCCTGCATGCTGACGTCCGAAGACTACCAGAGTTGACACAGCGCAAGCCGGATGCCCTGCTCTAAATTTGGCAGTAAATGTGGACGGTATTGCGCACGGTGTTGTCGACATATCTTCAATAGAAGCGGGGATACGTTGATTTCAATATTTAGGAAGGAATGTGCAAAACTGCAAATACGCTGGTTTTCGCAGTACCCAGATTTGACACAGCGCAAACCGGATGTCGTGCTCTGCATGTGGCAGCATGTGAGGTGTATAACGCTCCTCGTATTATCGCCATATCAACAATAGCAGCCGAGTTACGTTCAGATTAATATTCATGCATGAATATGCAAAAGTGGAACTACGCATGTCTTGACCTAGACGAGAGTTGACCTAGCCCAAAACAGGATGTCGTGCCCTGTATTTGGCAGCAATTGTGAACTATAATTCGCACCGAATTGTTAAACTTTCTCTAATAGCAGCGGATACGCGATCAATTGTATATTGAAGCCCGAATATGCACAGCTTCAAATAAGCTGGATTTGGCAGTGTCCAGAGTTAACGTAGCTCCAACCGGATGTCGCTCCACGTATTTCGCAGCATGTCTGGAGTGTAAATCGCATTGAATCATCAACATGTCAACAATAGCAGCGGAGATACATCCAGATGAATATTCATGCCTCAATATGAAAAACTGTCAATATGCTCGTGTTAGCCTAGACCAGAGGTGATGTGCCTCAAACTGGATGTCGTGCCTTGTATTTGGCAGCAATTGTGAACTATAATTCGCACCGAATCGTTGACCTTTCTCTAATAGCAGGGGATACACTATCAATTGTATATAGAAGGATTAATATGCAAAACTGCAAGTTCGCTGGATTTAGCAGTGCTCAGAATCGACGTAGCGCAAACCGGATGTCGTGCTCTGTATTTGACAGCACATGTGGTGTGTAACGTGCGTCGAATTATCGACATATCACCAATAACAGCGGATACACGATCAATTGAATATCGAATCATGAATGTGCAAAACTGGAACTACGCTTGTCTGGGCCCTGACCAGAGTTGGCATTGCGCAAGCCGGATGTCATGCTCCGTATTTGGCAGCGTATGTAGTGTGTAACGCGCATCCAATTATCGACATATCACCAATGGGAGCGGAGATACGATCAGTCGAATATCGAAGCTCCAATGCGCAAAGCTGCAAATAAGCTGGATTTGCCAGTTCCCAGAGTTGACGTAGTTCAAACCGGATGTCGTTCCACGTATTTCGCAGCATATGGGGAGTATAAATCGCATCGAATCATCAACATATCAACAATAGAAGCGTAGATACGATCAGATGAATATTAATGCATGAATATGCAAAACTGCAACTATGCTGGATTTGACGGCGACCAGAGTTGACGTAGCGTAAACAGGATGACGTGCGCTCTATTTGGCAGCATATGTGGTCTATAGCGCGCATCGAATTATCGAAATATCACCAATAGCAGCGGAGCTCCCTTTAGATGAATATTCAAGCTAGAAACTGCCAAACTGGAAATACGCAGGTCTTGACCTAGACCAGAGTTGACATAGCGCAAACCGGATTTCGTGCTCTTTATTTGGCAGTATACGTGGAGTATAACCCGCAAAGTATTGTCGACATATGGCGACTCGCAGCAAATACGCGATCAATTGAATATTGAAGCATGAATACGCAATAGTGCAACTACGCTCTATTTCTCAGTGCCCAGAATTGACAGAGGCCAAACCGGATGTCACCAATAGCAGCGCAGATACGTTCAGATGAATAATCATGCTTGAATATGCAAAACTGGAACTACGCTTGTCTTGACCTAGACCATAGTTGACATAACGCAAAGCGGATTTGTTACCACGTATTTCGCAGCATATGGGGAGTATAAATCGCATTGAATTATCAACATATCAACAATTGCAGCGGAGATACGTTCAAATGAATATTCATGCTTGAATATCCAAAATTGGAACAACGCTGTTCTGGATCTAGACCAGAGTTGACACAAGTAGTGTGAGCGCGAGGTCTCGTCCTTTCGGCAGACCGTGCCATACCTGGAGCATAGAACACATACTGGCTTCGCTCATTATTTTTCTGCACCTTCTAGCGCCCCCCGCCCAGGGGACTGCGCGCATAGTTGGTCGGCGCGAGACTTGGAAAAACCTCGCCCTCTCCTTGCGGCTCATTGGACAAGTTGAACCTACCCTTTTGCACGGATCGCGCCGCATCTTTACCAGCGAGGGCCACGAGAAGGCGGAGCTGCCAACTTATATCTCGGTCCCAGCAGGTTGGCTATCTACCCGATTGTCCCCTGCACCGTCTTGGCACTCATTTGCATGGGTGCCACCTGCATTGACGGTCGCAGGTTTCCTCTCCGGCTCGTTGTATTTTTCTGCGCCTTGGCTCCTTGCCTATTTTCCCCGTGCTATTTTATGTCAGTTTGCCCTTCGTGAGTCCTCTGTTGCGGCAGGTTCCAGGTTTCATGTTGTCGCCTTCTTCGTTGTTATTGTTGGTCATGTTTCCCCTCTGCTTTTCTGGGGTGTCCTTCCAGCCAGTCTTAGCCTTCTTCTCAGATGCTAGCTTGTCTGCTCACCCGGTTGTGCCGATCTTCTTGCCGATTGGGCAATCCTCGAGGATATGTTGAGGGGTTTCTTCTTCGCCGCTGTCGCACGTGTCCACTTCGCCCAGACAGAACGTCTTGAGCTTGCTGTTGAAGTCTCCATGGCCGCTAATGAGCTGTGTCATGTAGTGGTCAGGTCTTACCCAGCGGTTCTCAAGCCTGTCCTTGACGCTGCCGAAGTATGCGAAGGTTGTTCTTCCCTTCTGCGTGGTATGCCAGCGTTCCTGCCACTTCTGGATGGCTTCTTTGACGATCGCTTTTTCGCTGCTTGCATCGTCTCGCCCTCTTTTCGTTTCGTATATCCTGGATCTGGCTTCTATTAGGAGGTCGATCGGAACGACCCCCGCAATAACCTGTAGTGCCTCTGTTGACGTTATTCTAGAGGCCATCGTCGCTCGGAGCAGTGCCATCCTCTGTGACCGCATAAGCATGTTCCTAGTTTTTCCATTCAACAGGTCGCTCCAGCCGGCCGCGGCGTACGTGGTTATCGGCTCGAACTGCCCTTTGTACAAGTTACGTTTGGCCGCGTGTCCGAGTCCCCACTTCGCCGTGGTCACTCTCGCGAGACTGTTGAATAGTTTCTGGCACTTCTGCGTTGTTTCGTACATATGCCTGTTAATTTTTAGACCGCTTTCAACGTACACACAATTTATCGCTTGTACCATTCTTATGTTCTTGCCGTTGATCTTGATGATCGGTGGTCTTTCTGCGTCAAGCTTGCCTTTGACGAGCAGCATTTCCGTCTTCTCCGCCTATAACTGTTTCTTCCCTTCTTAGGTTACCCGTAACCGTTCGGTAGGCAATGCCCCAGGGTTCGTTATTGCCTTCCTTCGATACGAATTCTTGCCAGCTTCGTATCTTGACTTTAGTAATCGCTTTGACGTACTCTCTCTTAGTGTCCCTGTACCTCAGCTTTTCCTTCTCCCTCGTTGCGATGTCCCTAGCCCGTTGGTATCTTCTTCTTGCCCGGTAGGTGTTGCTCTTTGCTCGTGTGAGATTGGACTATGGCACTGACCTATAGTGCCATTTCTTCTTTGGAATGGCCGCGTCGCAGGCTTTTATTAGGACTTCCTGCATTCATTCGGCCATTATTTCGAAGTCATCAGCCTGCTGGAGAGTTGTTTCTCGGAGTGCCTCTTTCTCTTCCGCGACAAATCTTTGGAACACCTCCCAGTCGGCAATCCTTGTGTTGTATCTTCTCTGCTGAAGCTGCGGCGGGGTACTCCTTTCTTTGAGATCCAGGCGCGTCTCCAGTATCCTATGGTCACTGGGGGTTCCGTCCTCGCGAACTTTCCAATCTTTCACGAGCGGTATAGCATCTGGACTCGCCATTGTTATATCAATATTCGATCGCCCTCGAGTCGTCTCGAATGTATGAACCTACGTCCAGCGGCGTATTATTTCTTACACACGCGACTAAGTCACTGCACTTTGAAATGTTCCGCGCGACGGTCTTCCCCCGTCGGTATGACAGCTTTCTATTCTCTGCCACCGTCGGAAAGGCAGCTTTCGCCCTGCTGGGCAGTTTCGCTGATTGCCCTTGTGACGGCGTTCTCGGCGCACTCCCCAATATGGCCGATACTGCCCAGTTCACACGTTGCGCGTGCGACGGCGCTCTAGTCGCGCGTCCCAAGATGGCGTCCTAGGATGGCGTCCTCTCTACCCTAGCCACCGCAACAGCTTTCTTTTGCTTTTTCCGCTTCTAATGAAGCGAACTCTACTAGTTCTTCTACTCACTTTTACTCTAGAGCACAAGTACATCACTTTCTAACACTTTCTTGTCCAAATACTTTGATTTTCCTCGAGATTTCAGACATAAACTACGGAGCGACACGAACGCGGCCTTCCTGCTTGCTGATGTCACGAAGAGTACCAGAGTTGACACTGCGCAAATTGAATGTCGTGCTCTGTATTTGGCAGCAAATGTGGAGTATAACGCGCATCGTATTGTCGACATATCTGATATTGGAACGGAGATACGTTGATATGAATATGTAAGCCAGAATATGAAAAACTGCAATTACGCTGGATTTGTCAGTGACCAGAGTTGACATAGCCTAAACCGTATGATGTGCGTTGTATTTGGAAGCAAATGAGGAGTATTTGTCGCATCGAATTAGCCACAAATCTCTAATTGCAGCGGTGATACTTTGTATTTAATATGCAATAACGGGTCTGCGACGATACAGGTTCCACTTTAACCGAAAGAATGTAACGCTTTGCACGACTCAGCGACAAAGTAAGTGACATTGTCGCTGTTTCGCTGGAGAATTGGCGTCGCTGAAATAAATTGCAGTCTCAATGGAGCCATTTTATTTCAAGATTTACGCTACAATTCTGAATATTTTCGCCGGACAAAACCGTTTCTTGTTCTTGCGAAAGCAAGCAGTCGAATTCAGGTACATAATATCAATTACAATCTAATACATTTTGGCGGTCCAACGTCGATGGGACGATTTCGCATCGACATTTTCGGAGGACCACGTAACCTTCCAACGACGATAGCCGTACGAGCAGCGGACAAGCCTACTTCGTGTTTTAGGTTCCTCGCACCATGTATCCTACTTCTTGAATCTTGGTCGGTAGCTTTAGCGGCTGCTGGTCCGAGAAACTCCATCCTGACCCGCTTTCTCGTACGTCGCATGTGACGTCTTGCTGTCCGCCGTAGACACTTGTCTGATCTACATACATTCAACCATTTGTGCGAGACAAGCGCGGCGCTCTGCAGGGACGGGGGATCCAATTTTCGAAGTATCAATTGCGAAACCTCCAGTGGTAGTTCGGAAATGATGTCTACCTTGCTTGGCACGAACAGACCAACGACGCGTAATAGAGATCTAAAAAACTCCATGTTGCTTCTACTGTTGCGCGAGCACGACTGACGGTCTAGTTGAGAATTGAGGCTTATATATGTGCTGCTCGACACGGTTGACTGCGAGTTCCGGTTCCGGGTGAGAGCACCGGTCAGTCAGAATCGGGCACGTGTGCATGTATTTTCATATATATGTCGGAGATGAAAGGACACCGGAGCCCTTTCTTTGGAACTTCGAGAAAATCCCTTAACACTGTAATCTAGATTCTACCATAGCCGTGAAGAAGCAATTGTCGTCATTCAATACGATTGTATTTGTCCGAGATTTGTGATAATGAGCAGGGGCTCGAGGCGACAACCAGTCGCCAAACGTAGCCGTGATCGAGGGATGAACGTTTTGTCTAAAGGTATGGAGTAATAGTATAGCTCTCATTAAAAAGAAATAGTTGTAGCGTCGTTCGGCAGTAAACATTCGAACGGTTTCTGTCCCGTGGCTCGCCACACGCGGACCGTATTCTCCGGGTAAGATGATCACCAGATGTCGATGCATCTCCACAGTACATGTTCAGCTAGCCTGAGGACCCGCTATGAATCTTGAGATTTAATTTACTAAAATCCTCCAAACAGACAAAGAGACTTCGTCTCGACTACGGGAAGATAGGGGAAATCTATTTTTCTCATGAAAGACGCTTCCCGCTAGCAACTTTCCCTCAAGGGCGGCTAGCATACTTCTCTAACCACCATCATGGAAATTGAACAATTAACAGCAACGTCAATTTCCCTCACTTTCCGAACGAAGGCATCTCTCCACGAATCCGATGATCTCGTTTCCTTAGATACACCCTATCATAGCTTTCCTCTGCAGCATCATCGTGACGGAAAGCCATTCTCTCGTGAGGTCGCATTAGCTAGTTGCATCGCGTCTTTACGCCCGGTGGATATTCTATGTTTTAACAAAGAGTTAGTTCAGTAATTCTTGTACCGTAGACAAGGAAGATGGGTACAACTTGGACTTTGGAAGAAAGCGCATTTTGTTATCCCGTTGACCGTGGATTCGTTATCGAACCTATGATCATTGTCATTTGCTTCTCGAGCATCTAATTATCACGGTTACTTGTCGATATCTGTAATAGTCATATTTGCACTAGTCGATATCTTCTCCATTTCATAACAACAATCTAATCACAACGAAGATTCGTTTCGGGCCCCTAACCCCGACTCTAATCATAACGATAACCCGACATATAAATGTCCTAGTACAAACCCGGACGATAAATAAATGGCTTATTTCGTTAGAAAAAATTATGGCATTTGTGAATTCAATTGGAAACTGTGAATAATTCTTAACTACCAAATTTACGTTTTATTCCATTGTAAATGGTGCATGTCTGTCAGTTCTATGTTATAATAACGAGATGTTTTTCATTAAAACATTAAAATTTCGTCAAAAGTTTTGAAGCGTCGTACGTTGGTGTCGCCTCTGGGATGCTTCGGTCACTCTTACTCTTCGACTAGTTGGCGACGGTTGTGTCGAAGTTAGTGACGAAAGTGCGGAATGGTTTTTCAGTCTGATTCATGTACTTTCTATGCATGTTTTAACACGTTTCTGGGATATTATTTCGTCACAGTGTATAAAGTGACTTTTTTATACTTGTGAGCTGGTTAATTCTATCGTTGTTACTGAATATTACAATATTCTGGAACGTGAGTGTATTTTTATGCGACTGATGCATCATCATACCATGCAAGGGGAATTGGAAACTATGACAAAAATAAAGAAATGTGAAGGAGATACTTATAACCATTGTAAACGACAAAAAATTCGTCAAAGTTCAAGTGAATCTGACGAGGAGGATATTGATGAAAAGGGAGTTAACAATTCAAGGATAGGATTAATAACACAAGAGTCAAAAGGATGATGCGAATGATGGGATGTAAAGAAGGTTACGGCCTTGGGAAAAATAAACATGGTCGTTTAGAGCCATTTCAAACACCTAAACATCATGGGCGTAGAGGTCTTGGACATCATGTTCCTGGACTTGAAGCTTCAGGTCTTAAATGGAATCCTGCAGAGGAAGTAATAAAGTGTGTAGAAGATATGAAATAGGTAAGAAATCAAAATTCTAATACACCTGCATTAGAAGAAATGCAGCACTGGTTACATCAGGGACCTAAAAAGTTGACCATAGATGATGAAACTGATTTCTGTTGCGAAGATATAGTGAAAAATATTATCAATGCAAAATCAGCATTCGATCGTTTGGATGACGTTGAAGTGCGTCGAGCAAGGACACGTTGTAATCCTTATGAAACAATTCGTGGTGCATTTTTCTTAAATCATGCTGCTGTTAAAATGGCGAATATAGATAGAGCATGTAACTTTGTGTTTACTAAACTAGAAGGTTTGGGAGAGAATGAGCTGCTATACTTAGATAAATTGAAAACTCTTTTGAAAGATACTTCATTCCTTACTATTAATCCAGGGCAATTGACGAAATTTAACATTGAAAATGCATTGTTATCACCATATGACTGGTTTTATATGCCATGTGGTACAAAACCAAGGCCTGATGGTTATAAGAAGAACGCTACATTTTGTATGGGCATGAGATGAAATAACGTATATGGATATATAAAGAATTCCTGGGTTCGAGTCGATGACATTGCCATAGAATTACCACCAAATACACTTGTATACGCAGAAGTTGCATAAGAAATGACTAAGGACTTTAGACATCAGCATAAATTACTTGCATTGCATATTATAGATGCATTCTGCTTAGGTGAAGTGGACATTAGTAAAAAATATTTGAGGAGCAGGTAAGCAACTGAATCTTATTGAATTCAATAATAAACTTATACATTTCCAGTAATGAAACGTTTTTTGTGGGAGTACTGTAATGTAATACTAATGTATGAGTTTTGTTTAAAGGAACGGGGACACGAAGTTGTTCTGCAAAGCTTTGTGGAAAACAGCAGGAAATAACTAGACTCGAATACGTGTCAAAGAACTATTTCCAATAACACAATGTAAAATGAAAAATAATTGCGATGCCTTAGTATACGAACTTCAAGAAAAGACTTTATATGTTAGTAGTTCTAATAAGGACAAATTATATTTCATACCAAACAGTGTAATATTTTTGAGAAGCACCGTAAGTCCTTGGAATCGGTATGTCACTAAAACATGTTCAATGACGTATGTTTTTAATTGCGAAACAAACGAGAAGATATTCGACCTTCATAGACCAAGTTCAGCAGAAGCAAGAACTTGAATCTTTTAAGAGTCGCCTTATTTGGAATTGGCCTAATGATTCATTACTTACTATGAACAGATTTGCAAAATTTATTAAAGATAAGTGTCTTAAAACTACAGACTGTACATATATCGAAACATGACTTGAGCCGCATAGAAGTCAAAGAGATTAATTTCAGTAAGTTGACTGTTATTTCATGTATGAAATACTTATGATATATTTTCGTATTTTCCTATATGGACGTCCGTAAACGCAGCAAGCGACGACCGCCTAGTATCCCGCCGCATATTCGTGAGGGACAGGAGCTCAAAAATCTCTTTCCTAGTCGACACCGGTGCCGACGTATGTGTATTCCCGCGCAACAAAATACGCGGGCCCGCAAACCAAGGTACGTAAGAATTGTTCGCGGCTAACGGGTCACGCATCGGGACCTACGGCACCACCCTGGTGTCCCTTGACTTGGCATTGCGTAGAGCGATGAAATGGCGTGTCACAATAGCGGACGTTGACACAACCGTCATCGGTGTGGACTTTCTTAGCTATTACAAATTGTGGGTGGATATAAGGAATAAACGCCTCATAGCCTTTACCTCGAATCTGTCGGCGAGAGGATACACGGCCACGAACCAAATAGCGTCGATTAAGACAGTCATCGGAGAGTCGACGTATCACCAACTCCTTGTCAAATTTCCCGACCTAACCCGCCCATCGGCTTTCGGAAGGGAGAAGACTCGATACGGCGTGGTACACCACATCGAAACCACACATGGCCCGCCTGTCTACAGCAAACCACGCCGACTCGCACTTGACCGACTTAAACACATTAAGACGGAGTTCGAAACGATGATCGAGCAGGGCGTGATGCGACCATCGAAAAGCCCGTGGGATCGCCCCTGCACGTCGTACCGGAGAAGGACGGACACCAGCGATCATGTGGCGACTACCTGAGTTGAACGCTCGCACCATACCCGACAGGTACACGCCGTATCGAAGACTTCTCGCAACGTCTACACGGTAAGAGTACCTTCTCGAAAATCTTCCTTGTTGGCGCATATCATCATATTCCGATAGCGACCGAAGATGTTGAAAAAACCGCGTATACGACACCTGTCGGACTTTTCGAAGCAACAAACATGATGTTCGGAGTTCGGAACGCCGTGCAAACGTGTCAGCGATTCGTCGACGAAATCACGCGCGGTCTCGATTTCGTCTACGCGTATATAGACGATTTACTCGTAGCTTTGGAAGATGAAAAACAACATTGCGAACATTTTCGAACCCTGTTCAACCGCCTCAACGTCTACGGCGTTGCAATCAATTCCGCAAAATGCGAATTCGGCGCGCACGAAATCACATTCCTCGGATATACGGTAAACTCTGACGGAATTAAGCCGATAGCCGAGCGAGTGGGAGCAATCGTGAATGTTCCGAAGCCCGCGGTAGTTAAACAGCTACGTATATACCTCGGCATGATCTACTTCTACCCACGTTACATACCGAGGGCCGCGAAAATACTTCAGCCGCTCAACGACCTGCTAAAAGATGCGAAAAAGAGCATCGCGCCAGTCGAGTGGTCGGCACAAGCCGAAAACAGTTTCAGCGAGTCGAAACGTGCCCTGGCTTACGTAACGATTCTAGCGCATTCGATACAAGGCTTGCCCGTCAGCCTCGCAGTAGACGCGTCCGACTGCGCAATGGGGGCAGTATTGACACAACGCGCGAATGACGATTGGCAGCCATTAGGGTTTGCTACGAAACCATTGACCCCGCGCAGAGAAAATATTGTGCGTATGACCGCAAACTACTCGCGATGTACACCGCGGTAAAACGCTTTCGGCACGCCGTGGAAGGCCGAAATTTCACGATATATAGCGATCACATGCCCTTGACATATGCGTTTAACCAGAACTTAGAGAAGTGTTCGCCGCGACAATTTTGATACCTAGACTATATCGCGCAATTTACAGCCGACATCCGGTATATAAAGGGCCTAGATAACAATGTAGCCGACACCCTATCCCGGGTCGAAGAGCTAGGGAAATCAGTCGACCATCGAACTTTAGCAGCCGCGCAAGAGAACGATACCGAGCTATGCAGAATCGTCAACTCCACCAATCGTATCTTTTTTAGCTGCAACGCACTGCTATAAAAGATACGATTTCCCGACCGAGATATACAAATGTACTGCAATTTATCTGGTAAAACCGAGCGACCGTATGTTCCGAAACTTCTGCGATACAATGTATTTAATTCGTCACACGGGCATTCTCATCCAGGGACACGCGCCACGCAGAAACTGGTAACGACGCGTTTCGTCTGGCCGTCGATAAACAAGGATTGCCAAAACTGGACACGGCAATGTATCCCGTGCCAGCGATGTAAGGTCACCAGGCATGTATCCGCTCCCGTCGTAACATTCGGAGAGATAACAGGCCGATTCGAGCATATACACATAGACATTACCGTGATGCAATATGAGCAGGGTTACCGATATCTACTAACGTGAAGCTCAGTGAGGCCGTGTGTGTAGTACACGTGCTTCGGGGCGACAATGTGGTAAAGCTCTGTGATGCCGTGTGTTTAGCACTCGTGCTTCGGGGCGACAATGTGAGGAAGCTCAGTGAGGCCGTGTGTTGTAGAACTCGAGCTTCGGGGCGACCATGTGATGGAAGGTCTGTGTGACCAGGTGATGGATTTCCTATGTGGTCGTGCGAAGTGGAAAGCGAGAATCAATTGGATACGAAATCGAGAATGGTCCATCATGTAATTATGATCGGAATGATAAGCCACAGGATGCAACTAGCACTTTGAATACTAAGTATAACGTTACTAGTTTTTGTTCTCTTTTATTTCTTTGCTCGTCAAACCTCCGAACAAAATTTTGTTGTCGAAAAAGACCCTCGGTTCATATGGAACATCTAATTAAATGGTAATTAATATCTGTTGCATTGAGTTTAATGTTGTGGAAGCACAATATATTAGATGCTCCCGAGGACGGGTGATTGTCAAGCTGGCCGTGTCGGAGATGGAAGGATATCGGGGTCTCCATTTTGGAATGTTTGGGAAAGCCCCAATACCCTAGACCAGACATTCACTATAGCTACACTTAAGTAATAAAATTAAGAAATAGTTGTATGGTTATGCAAGGTTTATAACGAAGTGCTTGGGCTCGAAGTGAGATAACGAGGCACCGAACGTAGCTACAGTCGCGCGGGGGGGGCGTGTAATAACAGAGGTATGGAATAATTATGCAGCTCTCCTTAAAAACAAAGCTGGACCCGAGTGGGGGGGTGGACTGTATAAGGGCAGTTCCGTTCGGACTGCGAGTAGGTTATTGCTTTAGTTACTCAGTTAGCGATGGAGTTAGTGATTGAGTTAATTAGTGAGTTAGTTATCGATTTAGATATTGAAAGAAGTACGACTGGTACGTTGGGTCTCACCAGGATCGTGTGTCAGATCGGATTCGTCTTCCCGTGGCCGTGGATTCGTATCGAAATTAAGTTCAATGTCATCGACATCACGTTTGTCCGATTGCCGTTATTACCTGTAACCTCTTGTAACCATCACATCGGTACCAATAACGATCTGCTTTAATACATAAGCCCAATGGTCAATTCGAGTGAAGTTTCCTCTAACGCCCAAAATTCCTACCTTAACCAGACATCAGAAGTGGGATCAGTGCCGATTATAACAGTGCAAAAGCTGATGACCATCGTGCGCAAGTTAATTCAGTCGCTTGTACGAAAATCGTGTGCGGAACCTAAATATCTTTCGCTACCGCTTTTTAACCCTGGAACCGCGGGCTCCGACACTGCTGCATGGTGCGTAGCTGTCAATCTGATTATGAAGGAAAACCCTTTACAAAGCAGCGCCCTGAGAGGAAACTATAATTTCAATAACGAGCGTCGAGTAGATTTCTACGTAGTGGAAGCGTCAACTGATAGATGACGCCATCTGGGTGAGTCGTTTCCACCTTACTCCGATTCTGGAGCCGAGTATCCAGTAAGTAAAGAATCCATAGTCCTGAGACTTTCTGACAAAAGAACGAATGATATAGTAGTAAAGCGAAGAATAAGAAATCTTGGTATTAAACGCGAATCTCAAATCTTGTCCATTGTATGTACCAATGGTTTTACATTTTAGATAAATTCCCATTTCCTTGCTGATAGTTATTTAGAATATGATATAGTGACTGACCGTGAAATTTTTAAGACAAGATTCTGCCGTAATGTTACGCAAAATAGCCTCGCTATGTGTTAAAAAAATAATTAACGTCTGTAATAAAACATCTGTAATAAAACGTCTGTAACAAAACGAAATCGATATTAATTAAGTTGACACTGATATACATGGTAATGATCACAGTCGATTAATTTCTCCTCTCGAAAAATTCAAAGATGCATTCGTTGCGGGTTTCCTATGTACTCGCGTAAATACAGGAAAGTTAGAAATGCGATTAATTGATCCTGACATCACAGTACAATGAAGTCCTTATATACTTAGTGAGGGTGAGCGCAAAATAGTACGTGAGAGAATAAGCGAATTAAATAGAGCAAAAATCATATGGTCTAGTAATTCACCGTTTGCGAGCCCTATGTTACTCTCGAAGAAGAAGGACGGCTGAGATAGATTATGTGTAGATTTTCGAGAATTGAATAAAAATACGGTCGCGGATCGGTATCCGCTACCTCTTGTTGCGGATCAAATCGCGAGATTGCAACAGCGTGATACTTTATTAGTCTGGACATTACCAGCGGATTTCATCAAATCGCTATTCATCTTAATTCTACGGAATACGCAACATTTGTTACCCCCGACGAACAATACGAGTATATAACAACGCCATTGGGATTGAAAGATGCACCGTCCGTTTTCATAGGGCCATTCTCAATGCCCGAGACGATCTCGCCTATTCGTACGTTGTTGTTTACTGGATGACGTCCTAATTGTTGCCGACTCGATAGATCAAGCTTTAGAAAGATTGGACGCGTTTTAAATCCCAACATAAAAGGCGGATTCTCTTTTAATTTTTCTAGTTGTTCTTTTCTAAAGACGTCGGTACTCCATCTTGGATATGTAATCCAAAACGGAGAAGTTCGCTCTCACCCTGGTAAGATACGAGATTTGATACCTTAACCTGCGACAACGACCGTCACACAGCTTAGACAGTTTATAGGATTAGCTTCTAACTTCCGAAAATTTGTTCCTAAATTACCACAAGTAGTATCAACCCACGTCAAATAATAAAAAGGGAAAAAGAGCAAAGAAGAGAAAACACGACCTGAACTGAGAAACATGAAAAGATAGGGCAAAAGGTAATTTCCGTCCTGACTAACGCGCCGGTATTAACGATATTTGACCCTAATTATCCTACAGAATTACTGAGTGATTCTAGTTCGGATATATATGGGGATACTTTAATGTATAAGGTTGAAGGTAAAGACAGAGTAGTAGAATGTTATAGTAAAAGAACTTGTCCTACGGAATCTAGGTACCATTCATATGAACAAGAGACAATAGCAGTCGTAAACGCTGCCAAACATTTCCGACACTATTTACAGGGCCGAGAATTTCCAATTGTTACCGACTGTAATTCTTCGGAAGCCTCCAGCAATAAAGCAAATCTTAATTACCAGGTCTATAGGTGGTGCGGTTATTTGCAGACCTTCAATCTTGATATTATGTATCGAGCATGTAAACGAATGACTCACGTAGATTTCTTTTCACGGAATCCCATCGATGTAATTAAATCCAAATTAAGCATAGAAAATAAATTAAAAATATACTAAACAATCATAAAACCAATCTGGACGTACGGAATACCATTAAAGGGGACAGCAGCAATGAGCCATATAAACAAAATAGTAGACAATACAAGCTAAAATTCTTAGAACAATAGTAAACGCCCCATGGCGAGATAGATACGAGGACATACGGAAGAACCTGGGAATACCAACGGTCAAGGAGGAGATTAGCAGATACGCGGAAAGGTGCAAGGGAAGAATAGCAACAGACCCGAACCGAGCTGCTGCGGAAACGATCAACACATCAAATATAGAAAGAAGACTGAATAGGAAACACCCCGCAGATCTCACAAAGGATATAACCTCACAAACACGAAGATGGCATCCAGCTAGGGGTAGCCATCCACATGTTACATCGCGTGGGACATCGGCGCGCCATACCTCGCTACCTGGCAGCCGACGGTCAACCTACAGTCTTCCCGACTACCAATAGACCCAAGGACCCCCCATAAAACGTTAACCTCTAGCTTAATTGTTCCACACCCGATTGCCGGTCAAATTGCATGTCTAGAGAATTTTCTAATTTTATAAGTATTTTACATTTGTGGCTGGGTCTGGGGAAAGTCGTTGATTTTATGAGGCGCTCTTAAGAATCACGGAGAAAGCGGACAATCACCTGACGGGAAAAACCCACCGCTGTCCATCGGAAAAGGCTGTTTTTTCTCAGGAACAAGGTCACCCCCGCTCTACGTTGGTGGGAGACTTCCGCATATCCTGTTCATTAGAGTGGGTTATAACCAATCGCCATCGCGGATCGTTACCCTCACTTCCTGGACGAAAGGTGTGAACAACGAATCCGCGTTCTTCGGTCAAAGAGCATACCCACAACAAGCTTCCCTCGGAGACACCATAAGGCAGTTCAATTCTCCAGTTCATCACAGCCAGTTCAAGACTCTAGTTCAAATTCGCTAATTCAACTCTCGAGATTCCCAGTTCAACTCTCGAGCAAGTGTCCAGGCAGTCATCATCAAGTCACTCTCGGCAGTCATCACTAAGTCCTCAAGTGTGTTCGTTCGATCTCCCGCGAATACAGTCAGTCAACGCAACGATACTAAACGAGTCTCAGGTCGTACGAACTCGTCGTTGTTCGCACTCACAATCATCATTGTAACACCGACGTTGTTGGATCGATTAAATATATAGTAACCTGTTAATCGCAGCGTTATTTCAACTTAATCACCCTTATTATCCCACAAGAAATAAGGGATCGTGCGATTCGTGGCGTCGATTCGGCAATCGTAACGGGAATTTACGACTCCCGTTGACGCGCTTCTTCGAGATCGCGTATCCCCGCGAACGTGCTAAAATACACCACATGATAATCGAACAGCTAAAGAACTCTACCAAGTGTCCAAATTGGACAAATTGTGAATGTAAAGAATTAAAAAAGAATAAAGAAAAATATCTGCATTACGTGTAAGTTAAGCGGTAAATGTGATTTGAAAGAATATGTTATTGTTTTGGTCGATGCTTTTACAAAATTTGTATACCTGCATCATACTCGGAAAATAGATGCTCTTAGTACCGTTAAGGCACTTAAGCCTGCCATATTTTTATTCGGCAGTCCATAATAATGGATCAGGGGGATGTTTTATGGGTAAATAATTTCAAGGTTTTTGTCAAGAAACGACCGGGCTGCAATGGCAAGACGCGATTGGGGAAATACAATTGGCTTTGAATTGCACCACCAACCGCGTGACCAACTCGAGCCCATTGGAACTACTAATAGGTAGAACAGCATTACCATACGACTTGTTCCTGCCCGATAACATCGTAGAAAAAGAAATAGATATCTCCGATATAAGACGACAGGCAATAAAAGGTATAGAAATTAATGCTAAATATGATAAAGATAGATTTGACAAAGCTAAAGCTAAAGAGGTTATGTTCAAACCCAAGCTTAATCTCGGTGATTTTGTATTTCGCAAAAATGAGGAAAGAAACCAAACCAAGTTAGATACAAAATTTAGAGGTCCATTTGTAACAGCAGAAATTTTGAAGCAGATAGGTAAAGTTTAAAGACATTAGACGACAAACGATCGTATACAGTCATGATAGATTGAGAAGATTGTCAAACAATCGTATTCCTGCTGAGCTGGATGTCTGTAGTAATGACAATAACAGCGACCACGACGATATGAGTACCCTGATCTCGGAAGATCCTTAGCACTCTGTCTCAAATATTAAAATCAATGTATGTCCGCTACTATTGAAGGTATGTAGACAATTTTGGACGCGTTATACTTCGCACTTGCTGCCAACTACAGCGCACGTCATCCGGTTTACGGTACGTCAACTTTGATCTAGGTCCAGACCAGAGTAGTTGCAGTTTCGCATATTCAAGCTTGAATATTCATCTGAACGTATATCCGCTTCTATTGAAGGTATGTAGACAATTCTGGGCGCGTTATACTTCACACTTGCTGCCAACTACAGAGCACGACATCCGGTTAGCGCTACGTCAAATCTGGGCACTGCGAAATCCAGCGAAGTTGCACTTTTGCATATTCATGCTTCAATATTCAATTGATCAGGAGTTTCCTGCGATACGAGATATGTCAATAATTCGATGCGCGATGCACACCTCATATGCTGCCAAATAGAGAACACGACTTTCGGTTAGCGCTACGTCAAATCTAGGCACTGCGAAATCCAGCGAAGTTGCACTTTTGCTTATTCATACTTCAATATTCAATTGAAGGTGTCTCCGCTGCGATACAAGATATGTCGAGAATTCGAAGCGCGTTATTCTCCACTTATACTGCCAAATACAGAGCACGACATCCTATTTGCTCTACATCACTCTGGTATAGGTCCAGGCCAGCGTAGTTGCAGTTTTACATATTCATGCTTCAATATTCAATTGAACGTATCGCCGCTGATATTCGGGATATGTCTACAATTCTGAGCGCATAATAGTCCACATTTACTGCCAAATACTCAGCACGACATTCGGTTTGTGCTATGTTAAGTCTGGTTTAGGTTAAGACCAGCGTATTTCCAGTTTTGCATATTCAAGCTTGAATATTTATCTGAACGTATCTCCGCTGCCGTTGGTGATATGTCGATATTTCGATGCGCGTTATACACCTAATATGATGCGATATTCATTTCACGACATCCGGTTGGAGCCATGTCAACTGTGGGCACAGCCAAACCCAGCGAACTTGCAGATTTCTATATTCATGGTTCAATATAGAATTAATCGAGTATCCGCTTCTATTAGAGAAAAGTTAACAATTCGGTGCGCATTATAATCCACAGTTGCTGCCTAATACAGCGCATATCTTGCTGTTTATGCTATGTCAACTCTGAGCCCGGTCAGTTCCAATGCAATAACTGTTCTGTATATTCAGGCTTGAAGGTTCGATTGAATGTATCTCCGCTATTATAGTGGATATGTAGATATTCGACGCGCGTTATACACTTCATAAGCTGGAAAACACAGAGCACGGCATTCGGTTTGTGCGAAGTCAAATCTGGGCACTGCGAAATCCAGCGTAGATGCACTTTTGCATATGTCGACAATACGGTGCGCGTTATACTCTACTTACATTGCCAAATACAGAGCACGATATCCGGTTTGCGCGATAATTCGGTGAGCGTTATACACCTCATAAGCTGCCAAATACAGCGCACGACTTCCGATTTGCGATACGTCAAATCCGGGCACTGTAAAAACCACCGTAGTTGCAGCTTTGCACATTAGGTCTTCAATATTCATCTGAATTTATCTCCGCTGCTATTGGTGATATGTCGATAATTCGGTGCGCGTTATACTCCGCTTATACTGCCAAATACAGAGCAGGACATCCGGTTTGCGCGATAATTCGATGCGCGTTATACACCTCATATGCTGCGAAATACAGAGCACGACATCCAGTTTGCGATATGTCAACTATGGTCCAGGTCCAGACCAGCGTGGTTGTAGTTTTGCATATTAATCCTTCAATATACAATTGATAGTGTATCCGCCGCTATTAGAGAAAGGTTAGCAATTCGGTGCGAATTATAGTTCACAATTGCTGCGAAATACAGGGCACGACATCCTGCTTTGTGTTATGTTAAGTCTGGTCTAGGTTAGGACCAGCGTATTTCCAGTTTTGCATATTCAAGCTTGAATATTTATCTGAACGTATCTCCGCTGTTGTTGGTGATATGTCGCTAATTCGATGCGCGTTATACACCTCATATGCTGCCAAACACAGAGCACGGCATTCGGTGTGCGCTACGTCATATTTGGGCACAGCGAAATCCAGCGTATTTGCTGCTTTGCATATTCAGGCTTGAATATTCAGTTGAAGGTATCTCCTTGGCTACTGCTGATATGTCGATAATACGATGCACGTTATACTCCACATTTGCTGCCAAATTCAGAGCATGACATACGGATTGCGCTATTTTAACTCTGATCTAGGTTAGGAACAGCGTAGCTCCATTTTTGAATATTCAAGCTTGAATATTCATCTGAACGCATCTCCGTTGCTATTGCTGATAAGTCGACAATTCAATGCGCTTTACACTACACATTTGCTGCCAAATACAGAGCACGACAATCGGTTTGCGCTACGTCAATTCATGTCTCGGTAAAGACCAGCGTAGTTCCAGTGTTGCACATTCAAATTTGAATATTCATTTGATCGAATCTTCGCTGCTATTCGAGATATGTTGACAATTCTGTGCGCGTTATACTCCACATATGCTGCTAAGTACAGAGCACTATTTGCGGTTGGCGCCTTTACATCTCAGGTCCCTTTCAGATGCTATACAATAGCAGTTTTAAATTTTCAGTGTTAAATATTCATATCATCGTATGTCTGTCTTCAATGCAGATATGTCAAAAATTCAATGCACGTTATACACCACAATTTCTACCGAAAACAGTGAACTTCTGCCGGTTTGTGTAATGTCAACGATGGTCGCTGTCAAATTCTGAGTAATTGCATTTTTGCAGATTCAGCGTTAAATATTGAAATCGACATATATCCGTTTCTGTTGAAGATATTTCGACAAATAGATATGCGTTATACTCCACATATGCTACCAAATATAGGGCACGGCATTCGGTTTCGCAAGGTCAACTCTGGTCCCGAGCAAATCCAATGTAATTACTGATATGCATATTCAGGCTTGAATGTTCAATCGAACGTACCTCCGCTGATATTGGTGAAATGTCGACAAATCGATATGCGTTTTACTGCACGTATGCCGCTAAATAGCGCGCACATCCTCCTGTATACGCTATATCAACCCTGGTCCCATGCAAGCCTAATGTAACTAAAGTTCTGCATATTCAGGCTTGAAGGTTCGATTGAATGTATCTCTGCTACTATTGACGAAATGTCGATAATTCAATGCGCGTTATACACTACATATAGTGCCAAATACAGAGAACGACTTCCGGATTTCGCCATGTCAACTCTGGGCACTGAGAATTCCTGCGTAGTTGCAGTTTTGCATATTCATGCTTCAATATTCAATTGAACGTATCTCCGCTGCTATTCGAGATATGTCTACAATTCTGTACGCGTTATACTCCACATATGCTGCCAAATACGCGGAACGACATCCGGTTTGCGGTATGTCAACTCTGATCTAGGTTAAGACCAGCGTATTTCCAGTTTTGCACATTCATGATTCAATATTGATCGTGTATCCGCTGTTATTGGTGATATGTCGATAATTCGACGCACGTTATACACCACATGTGCTCTCAAATACAGAGCCCGACATCCGGTTTGCGCTACGTCGAATTTGAGCACTGCCAAATCCTGCGAACTTACAGTTTTGAATATTAATCCTTCAATATACAATTGATCGTGTATCCGCTGCTATTCGAGAAATATCGACAATTCTGTGCGCGTAATACTCTGCGTAATACATATGTTGCGAAATATAGAGCCCGACTTCCGGACTTCGCTTTGTCAACTCTGTTCGCTGTCAATTACAGTGCAATTGCAGTTTTACATATACTGTCTTAAATATTCAAACAATGTATCTCCGCTGCTATCGGCGATATGTCGATAACTCGATGCGCGTTAAACAACACATATGCTGCCAAATACAGCGCACGCCGTCCTGTTTACGCTACGTTAACTCTGGTCGCTGTCAAATCCTGCGTAGTTGCAGTTTTGCACATTCATGCATTAATATTCATTTGAACGTTTCTCCGCTTTTATTGTTGATATGTCGATGATTCAATGCGATTTATACTCCCCATATGCTGCGAAATACGGGGAACAACATCCTGTTTTGGGCTATGTCAACTCTGGTCTATGTCAAGACAGGCGTAGTTCCACTTCGCATATTCATGCATGAATATTCATCTGAACGTATCTCCGCTGCTATTCGAGATATGTCTACATTTCTGTGCGCGTTATACTGCACATATGCTGCCAAATGCAGAGCATGATATCTGGTTTGCGCTATGTCAAGTCTGGTCGCTGTCAAATCCAGCGTAGTTGCAGTCCTGCATATTCATGCATTAATATTCATTTGAACGTTTCTCCGCTTCTATTGTTGATATGTCGATTATTCGATGCGATTTATACTCCCCATATGCTGCGAAATGCGCGAAGCGAAATCCGCATTGCGTTACATCAACTCTGGGCGCTGGCATATCCAGCGTGTTTGCAGTTTTGCATATTCGGACTTGAATATTAAGTAGAAAAATTCTAAGCTGCTAGTGGTCATATGTCGGTATTTCGTTGCGGGTTGTATTCCACATATGCTGACAAAGGCGGAGCATGGCATCCTGTTTGTCCACGTCATCCCTCGGCACTGTCAAGTCCAGCGGAATTGCAGTTTTACACATTCTGTCTTAAATATTCAAATCAACGTATCTCCGCTTCTATTGAAGATATGTCGATAACTCTGAACTCTCGCACGTTCGCGGGGAGACGCGATCTCGAAGAAGCGCGCCAACGAGAATCGTCAATTCCCGTTACGATTGGCTAATCGACGCCACGGATCGTACGATCCCTTATTTCTTGTGGGATAATAAGGGTGATTAATTGAAATAACGCTGCGATTAACAGGTTACTATGTATTTAATCGATACAACAACTTCGGTGTTACAATAATGACTGTTTGTACGAACAACGAGGAGTGAGTACGACCTGAGACTCGTTTAGGATCGTTGCGTTGACTGACTATATTCGCGGGAGATCGAACGGACACACTTGAAGACATCTCTAAAGATGACTTGACAGAGAGTGACTGGATGATGACTGCCTGAACACTTGCTCGAGAGTCTAGAGAGTTGGTAGAGAGTTCGCAGAGAGTCGGTAGAGAGTCCTGAACTAGCGTCTTGAACTGCCGTGCAGAACTGCCCTTCTGGTGTCTCGTAGGAAAGCTTGGTGTCGGTATGCCCTTTGGCCGTAGAACGCGGATTCGATGTTCACACTTTTCGTCCAGGAAGTGAGGGTAACGATCCGCGATGCCGATTGGTTATGACCCACTCTAATGAACAGGATATGCAGAAGTCACCCACCAACGTAGAGCGGGGGTGACTCTGTTCCTGAGGAAAAACAGTCTTTTTCGTTGGGCATACGTTCGCTTTTCTCATTTGGTGACTGTCCGCTTTCTCCGTGATTTTTAAGAGCGCCTAATAAATCCAAGGACTTTTCCGAGACCCAGCCATAAGCTGAAAATACTTATAGAAGCAGCACATGCTCCAAGACAAGCAATTTGACTGGCAAACATGTGTGGAAACAATGAAGCTAAAGTTAACGCTTTATGGCGGGTCCTTGAGTCTGTTGAGAATCGGGAAAACTGTAGGTTGACCGTTGGCTGCGAGGTAACGAGGGATGGAGTGCAGATGTCCCACGCGACGTAACAAACTCCATGCGCATTACAGTCCACATTTACTGCTAAATACACAGCACGACACACGGTTTGCGCTATGTCTAGTCTGGTCTAGGTCAAATCCAGTATATTTTCAGTTTTGCACATTCTGTCTTAAATATTCAAATCAACCTATCTCCGCTTCTAATGAAGATATGTCGACAATTACGTGCGCGTTATACTTCACATTTGCTGCCAAATACAGCGCTCATCGGGCTCTTCACGCCATGACAACTCTGATCCCGGTCAAATCCAACGTAATTACTGTACTGCTTATTCAGGCTTGTCTATTGTGTTGCAGGTATCTCTGCTGCTATTGGTGATATGTCGATAATTCGATGCGCTTTACACTACACATTTGCTGCCAAATACAGAGCACCACATTCGGTTTGCGCTACGTCAATTCTGGTCTTGGTCAAATTCCGTGTATTTTCAATTTTGCATATTCAGACTTCAATATTCAATTAAACGTTACTCAGCTGCTATTAGTCATATATCGGCATTTCGATGCGCGTCATACACCACATATGCTGCCAATACAGAGCACGACACCCGGTTTGCGCTTCGTCAACTCTGGTCTCGGACAAGACCAGCGTATTTCCAGTTTTGCATATTCAAGCTGGAATATTCAGTTCAAGGTATCTCCGCCGCTATTGGTGATATATCGAAAATTTGATAAGTTTTATGCTCTTCATATGCTACAAAATACAGAGCACGACATCCAGTTTTGGCTATGTCAACTCTGGTCAAGGTTAAGACCAGCGTATTAACAGTTTTGCATATTCAAGCATGAATATTCTTCTCAATGTATCTCCGCTGATATTGTTGATATGTTGATAATTCCATGCGATTTATACTCCCCATATGATGCGAAATACGTGGGGCGACTTCCGGTTTGCACTCTGTCAAATCGAAGCACTGCAAAATCCAGCGTATTTGCAGTTATGCACAATCGGGCTGCAATATTCATCTGGACATATCTCTGCTGCTATTGGTGATATGTCGATAATTTGGTGCGCGTTATACTGCACATATGCTGCCAAATACAGAGCACGACATCCGGTTGGCTCTATGTCAACTCTGATCTAGGTCAGGACCAGCGTTTTTCCAATTTTGCATATTCAAGCTTTAATATTAATCCGAACGTATCTCCGCTTCTATTGGTGATATGTCAATAATTCGATGCGCGTTATGCATCTCATATGAGGCCAAATACAGAGCACGACATCCGGTTTGCGTTTTGTCAAATCTGGGTACTGAGATATCCAGCGTATTTGCAGTTTCGCATATTCAGTCTTGAATATTCAGTTGAAGGTACCTCCGTGACTACTGGTGATATGCCGATAATACGAGGCGCGTTATATTCCACATGTGTTGTCAAATACAGCGCACTTTATCCTGTTTACGCTACGTCAAGTCTGGGCACTGCCAAATCCAGCATAGTTGCAGTTTTGCATATTCATGCATTAATATTCATCTGATAGTATCTACGCTTCTATTGTTGATATGTTGATGATTCGGTGCGATTTATGCTCCCCATACGATGTGAAATAAGGGGAGCGACATTTTTTGCGCTGCGTCGACTCTGGGCACTGCCAAATCCAGCGTAGTTGCAGCTGTGCATATTCGGGCTTCAATATACAATTGGTCGAGCATCCTCTGCTATTAGAAAAATGTTAACAATACGGTGCGAATTATAGTTCACAATTGCTGCCAAATACAGGGCAAGACATCCTGTTTTCTGCTATATCCAGTCTGGTCCCTGTCAGATCCAGCGTTATTGCAGTTTTGCACATTCTGTATTAATTGCTCAAACAACGTGTCTCCGCTGCTATTGTCGATATGTCGATAATTCGATGCGCGTCATACACCACATATACTGCGAAATACGCGGTACGACATCTGGATTGCGCTACGTCAAGTCTGGGCACTGCCAAATCCAGCATAGTTGCAGTTTTGCATATTCATGCATTAATATTCATCTGATCGTATCTACGCTTCTATTGTTGATGTGTTGATGATTCGATGCGATTCATACTCCCCATACGCTGCGAAATACGGGTAACGACATCCGGATTGAGTTACGTCAAGTCTGGGCACTGCCAAATCCAGCGTAGTTGCAGTTTTGCATATTCAGGCTTCAATATTCAATTGAACGTATCTCTGCTGCTATTATAGATATGTCGAAACTTCTGTGTTCGGTATACTCCACATATGCTGCCAAATATAGACCACGAATTCTCGTTTGCAGTATGACTACTCTGGTCTAGGTCCAGGCCAGCGTAATTCCAGGTTTGCATATTTAAACATGAATATTCATCAGAACATATCTCCGCTGCTATGCGAGATATCACTACAATTCTTCGCGCGTTGTACTCCACAGGTGCTGCGAAAACAGGGAACGCAATACGGTTTGGGATATTTCAACTCTGGTGTATGTTAAGGCCAGCGTGTTTCCAGTTCTGCATACTCAAGCTTGAATATTAATCTGAACGTAACTCGGCTGCTATTGGTGATATGTCGAAAATACGAGTCGCGTTGTACTCCACATTCGCTGCCAAATGCAGAGCACGACATCCGGTTTGCGCTGCGTCAACTCTGGTAGTCTTCGTGACGTCAGCATGCAAGAAGGATGCGTTCGAGTCGCTCCGTATTTATGTCCGAAATCTCGAGGAAAAATCAAAGCATTTGGACAAAATAAGTGTTAGAGAGTATTCTACTAGTGCCCTGGAGTAAAAGCGAGTATAAGAACTAGTGGAATTCTCTTCATGAGAAGTGGAAAAAGCAAGAGAAAACTGTTGCGGTGGCCAGGGTAGTGAGGAGACCATCTTAGGACGCCGTTCTGGGACGAGCGACTAGAGCGCCGTCGCACGGGCTACGTGTGAACTGGGCAGTGGCGGCCATATTGGGGAGTGCGCCGAGAACGCCGCCACAGGGACTATCAGAGAAGCTGCCAAGCAGAGCGGAAGCTGCCTTACCGACGGTCGCAGAGAATTTCAAGCGGGCATACCGACGGGGGCAGACCGTAGCGCGGAACATTTAAAAGAGCTGTGCAACTGCTATTTGTGATATGTCCATAATTCCATGCGCGTTATACACCGCATATTCTGCCAAATACAGGCCACGACATCCTGTTTTGTGCTATGTCAAGCCTGGTCTAGGTCAAGACAGGCCTAGTTCCACTTTTGCATATTGATGCATGAATATTAATCTGAACGTAACTCGGCTCCTATTGGTGATATGTCGATAATACGGGGCGCGCTGCACGCCACTTATACTGCCAAATACGGAACACGACATCCGGTTTGCGCTATGTCACTTCTGGTCCCTGTCAGATCCAGCGTAATTGCAGTTTTGCAAATTCTGTCTTAAATGCTCAAACAACGTGTCTCCGCTGCTGTTGTCGATATGTCGAAAATTCGATGCGCGTTATACACCACATATGCTGCCAAATACAGCGCACGTCATCCTGTTTACGCTACATCAACTCGGGTCGCTGTCAAATCCAGCATAGTTGCAGTTTTGCATATTCAGTCTTGAATATTCAGTTGAAGGTATCTCCGTGTCTACTGGTGATATGCCGATAATACGAGGCGCGTTACATTCCACATGTGCTGCCAAATACAGCGCACGTTATCCTGTTTACGCTACGTCAACTCTGGTCGCTGTCAAATCCAGCATAGTTGCAGTTTTGCATATTCATGCATTAATATTCATCTGATAGTATCTACGCTTCTATTGTTGATATGTTGATGATTCGGTTCGATTTATACTCCCCATATGCTGCGAAATACGCGGTACGACATCCGGATTGCTCTACGTCAAGTCTGGGCGCTGCCAAATCCAGCATAGTTGCAGTTTTGCATATTCATGCATTAATATTCATCTGATAGTATCTACGCTTCTATTGTTGATATGTTGATGATTCGGTTCGATTTATACTCCCCATATGCTGCGAAATACGCGGTACGACATCCGGATTGCGCTGCGTCGACTCTGGGCACTGTCAAATCCAGCGTAGTTGCAGTTTTGCATATTCTTGCATTAATATTCATCTGATCGTATCTACGCTTCTATTGTTGATATGTTGATGATTCGATGCGATTGATACTCCCTATACGCTGAGAAATAAGGGGAGCGACATTTTTTGCGCTGCGTCGACTCTGGGCACTGCCAAATCCAGCGTAATTCCAGCTGTGCATATTCGGACTTCAATATATATTTGGTCGAGCATCCTCTGCTATTAGAAAAATGTTAACAATACGGTGCGAATTATAGTTCACAATTGCTGCCAAATACAGGGCAAGACATCCTGTTTTGGGCTATATCAAGTCTGGTCCCTGTCAGATCCAGCGTTATTGCAGTTTTGCACATTCTGTATTAATTGCTCAAACAAAGTGGCTCCGCTGCTATTGCCGTCATGTCGATAATTCGATGCGCGTTATACACTACATATGCTGCCAAATACAGAGCACGCCATCCTGTTTACGCTACGTCAACTCTGGTCGCTGTCAAATCCAGCATAGTTGCAGTTTTGCATATTCATGCATTAATATTCATCTGATAGTATCTACGCTTCTATTGTTGATATGTTGATGATTCGATGCGAATTATACTCCCCATATGCCGCGAAATACGCGGTACGACATCCGGATTGCGTTACGTCAAGTCTGGGCACTGCCGAATCCAGCGTAGTTGCACTATTGCATATTCATGCTTCAATATGCAATTGTTCGTGAATTTTCTGCGATTAGAGATATGTCGCTATTTCGATGGAAGTTATACATCTCATATGCTACCAAATAGAGAGCACAACATCCGGTTTGCGCTACGTCATCTGTAGGTACTGCCAAACCCAGCGTAGTTGAAGCTTCGCATATACAGGCTTGAATATTAAGGTGAAGGTATCTCCGAGGCTATTGATGATATGTCGACAATTCAATGTGCATTATAGTCCAAATTTGCTGCCAAATACAGAGCACGACAGTCGGTTTGCGCTACGTCAAGTCTGGTCCTTGTCAAACCAATATAATTGCTGTTCTGCTTATTCAGGCTTGAATATACAATTGAAGGTATCTCCGCTGCTATTGGTGATATGTCGGTAATTCGATGTGCATTATACTGCATATTTGCTGCGAAATTCGTGGACGACATCCGGTTTGAGCAACATGAACTCTGGTCTCTTTCCAATCCAGCTCATTTGCAGTGTTACGCATTTTGTCTAAAATATTCAAATCAACCTATCTCCGCTTTTATTGAAGATATGACGACAACTCCTTGCGCATTATAGTCCACATTTACTGCCAAATAGAGAGCAGAACATCCGGCCTGCGCCATCTCATACCTGGTCTAGTTCAAATCCAGAGTATTTGCGGTTTTGATAGTTCAAGCTTCAACATTCAATTGAACGTATTTCCGCTGCTATTGATGATATGTCGGTAACTTTCTGCGCGTTATACTCCACATACAATGCGAGATACAGAGCACGACATACAGTTGGCGCTATGTCAACTCTGGGCAATGCCAAACCCAGCGTATTTGCACTTTTGCATATTCATGCTTCAATATTCAATTGATCGGGTGTTCCCTGCAATACGAGATATGTCAATAATTCGAAGCGCGATATACACCTCATATCCTGCCGAATACAGAGCACGACATTCGGTTCGCGCTACGTCAACTCTGGTCGCTGTCAAAGCCATCATTGTTGCAGTTTTGCATATTCATGCATTAATATTCATCTGATCTTATCTACGCTTCTATTGTTGATGTGTTGATGATTCGGTGCGATTGATACTCCCCATACGCTGCGAAATACGAGGAACGACATCCGGATTGCGCTGCGTCGACTTTGGGCACTGCCAAATCCAGCGTAGTTGCAGTTTTGCATATTCAGGCTTCAATATTCAATTTATCGTATCTCTGCTGCTATTGGAGATATGTGGACACTTCTGTGTTCGGTATACTCCACATATGCTGCCAAATTCAGACCACGACTTCTGGTTTGCAGTATGACAATTCTGGTCTAGATCAAGGCCAGCGTAATTCCAGGTAATGCATATTCAGACATGAATATTCATCTGGACGTATCTCCGCCGCTATTGTTGATATGTTTATAACTCGATGCGATTTATACTCCTCATATGCTGCGAAATACGTAGAACGACATCCGGTTTGCACTCTGTCAAATCGAAGCACTGCAAAATCCAGCGTATTTGCAGTTTTGCACAATCGGGCTGCAATATTCATCTGGACATATCTCTGCTGCTATTGGTGATATGTCGATAATTTGGTGCGCGTTATACATCTCATATGAGGCCAAATACAGAGCATGACATCCGGTTTGCGTTTTGTCACATCTGGGTACTGAGATATCCAGCGTAGTTGCACTTTTGCATATTCATGCTTCTATATTCAAATGATCGGGTGTTTCCTGCGATACGAGATATGTCAATAATTCGAAGCGCGATATACACCTCGAATCCTGCTGAATACAGAGCACGACATTCGGTTTGCGCTACGTCAAATCTGGTCACTGCGAAATCCAGCGTTTTTGCAGTTTCGCATATTCAGTCTTGAATATTCAGTTGAAGGTATCTCCGTGCCTACTGGTGATATGCCGATAATACGAGGCGCGTTATATTCCACATGTGCTGCTAAAAACAGCGCACGTTATCCTGTTTACGCTACGTCAACTCTGGTCGCTGTCAAATCCAGCATAGTTGCAGTTTTGCATATTCATGCCTTAATGTTCATCTGATCGTATCTACGCTTCTATTGTTGATGTGTTGATGATTCGATGCGATTGATACTCCCCATACGCAGCGAAATACGGGGAACGACATCCGGATTGCGCTGCCTCGACTCTGGGCACTGCCAAATCCAGCGTAGTTGCAGCTGTGCATATTCGGGCTTCAATATACAATTGGTCGAGCATCCTCTGCTATTAGAAAAATGTTAACAATACGGTGCGAATTATAGTTCACAATTGCTGCCAAATACAGGGCAAGACATCTTGTTTTGGGCTATATCAAGTCTGGTCCCTGTCAGATCCAGCGTTATTGCAGTTTTGCACATTCTGTATTAATTGCTCAAACAACGTGTCTCCGCTGCTATTGTCGATATGTCGATAATTCAATGCGCCTCATACACCACATATGCTGCCAAATACAGTGCACGACATCCGGTTTGCGCTATGTCAGCTGTTGTCTAGGTCTAAACCAGCATTGTCCCAATTTTGCATATTTTAGCATGAATATACATCCGAACGTATCTCCGCTGCTATTGGTGACATCCGGTTTGCGCTCAGTCAATTCTGGCCAAGGTCAAGACCTGCGTATTTCCAGTTTTTCAGATTCAAGCTTGAATATTCATCTAAACGTATCTCCGCTGCAATTCCCGACATGTCGATAATTCGATGCGCGTTATACACTACGTATGCTGCCAAATACAGCGCACGCCATCCTGTTTACGCTACGTCAACTCTGGTCGCTGTCAAATCCAGCATAGTTGCAGTTTTGCATATTCATGCATTAATATTCATCTGATAGTATCTACGCTTCTATTGTTGATATGTTGATGATTCGGTGCGATTTATACTCCCCATATGTTGCGAAATACGCGGTACGACATCCGGATTGGGCTACGTCAACGCTGGGCACTGCCAAATCCAGCTTATTTGCAGCTTTGCGCATTAGAGCTTCAATATTCAACTGAACGTATCTCCGCTCCCATTGGTGATATGTCGATAATTCAATGCGCGTTATACACCACATATGCTGTTAAATACAGAGCACGACATCCGGTTTGAGCTACGTCAACTGTGGGCCCTGCCAATCCAGGTTATGTGCAGCTGTGCATATTCGGGCTTCAATACACAATTGATCGCGTATCCGCTGCTATTAGAGAAAGGTTAACAATTCGGTGCGAATTATAGTTGACAATTGCTGCCAAATACAGGGCGCGACATCCTGTTTTGGGCTATGTCAACTCTGGTCTAGGTAAAGACAGGCGTAGTTCCACTTTTGCATATTCATGCATGAATATTCATCTGAACGTATTTCCGCTGCTATGCGAGATATGTCTACAAATCTGTGCGCGTTACACTCCACATATGCTGCCAAACACAGAGTACGACATCCGGTTTGCGCTATGTCAACTCTGGTCTAGGACGAGACCAGCGTAGATCCAGTTTTGCGTATTCAACCTTGAATATTCAACTCAAGGTATCTTCGCCGCTCTTGGTGATATCTCGATAATTCTATGCGGATTATACACCACATATGCTGCCAAATACAGCGCACGACTTCCGGTTTGAGCTACGTCGAATCTGCGCACTGCAAAATCCACTGTAGTTACAGCTTTGCACATTCGGGCTTCAACATTCATCTGAACTTATCTCTGCTGCTATTTGTGATATGTTAACAATTCGATGCGCATTATACACCACATATGCTGCCAAATACAGAGCACAACATCCGGTTTTCGCTATGTCAAGTCTGCTCTAGGTCAAGACTAGCGTTGTTCCAGTTTCGCATATCCAAGCTTGAACATTCATCTGAACGTAACTCCGCTGCTGTTGCTGATATTGCTCCATTTTTGAATATTCAAGCTTGAATATTCATCTGAACGCATCTCCGTTGCTATTGACGATATGTCGACAATTCAATGCGCTTTACACTACACATTTGCTGCCAAATACAGAGCACGCCAATCGGTTTGCGCTACGTCAACTCATGTCTAGGTAAAGACCAGCGTAGTTCCAGTGTTGCATATTCAAATTTGAATATTCATCTGATCGAATCTTCGCTTCTGTTCGAGATATGTTGACAATTCTGTGCGCGCTATACTCCACATATGCTGCCAAATTCATAACACGACATCTGGTTTGCGTTAAGACTATTCTGGGCACTGCGAAATCCTGCGCTGTTGCACGTTTGCATTTTCATGCTTCAATATTCAATTGATCGTGTGTTTGCTCCGATACGTGATGTGTCGATAATTCGAGGCGCGTTATACTCCGCTTATATTGCCAAATACAGAGCACGACATCCAGTTTGCGCTATGTCAACTATGGTTTAGGTCAAGGCCAGCGTATTTCCAGTTTTGCATAATCAAGCATGGCTATGCATCTGAACGTATCTCCTCTGCTATTGGAGATATGTCGATAATTCAATGCGCGCTATACTTCAAATATGCTGCCAAATCCAGCGCTCATCCTGCCCTTTACGCTATGTCAACTCTGGTTCCGGTCTAATCCAATGTAATTACTGTCCTGCTTATTCAGGCTTGACTATTCCATTGAAGGTATTTTTGCTGATACTGGTGATATGTGGATAATTCGATGCGAGTTATGCTCCACATATGCTACCAAATACAGAGTACGACATCCGGTCTTTCCACGTACTTCGCAGCATGTCGGGAGTGTGAATTGCACCGAATGATCGACATATCACCAATAGCCGCGGAGATGCCTTCAATTGAATTTTCAAGCCTGAATAAACAGAACAGCAATTACATTGCATATGACCGGGATCATAGTTGACATAGTGTAAACGGCAGGATGTGCGCTATATTTGGCAGCAATTGTGGAGTATAACCCGCACAGTATTGTCGACATACTTTAAAAAGGAACGGCGATACGTTCAATTGAATATTGAAGCCCTGAATATGCAAAAAGGCAAATAAGCTGAATTTGGCAGTGCCCAGATTTGACGTAGCGCAAACTGAATATCATGCTCTGCATTTGGCAGCATATGTGGAGTATAACGCGCATCGAATTATCGACATAACTTCTGTAGAAATGGAAATACGTTGATTTGAATATTTAAGCCTGAATATGCAAAACTACAATTACGCTGGATATGACTGCGACGAGCATTCGCATAGCTAAAACCGTATGATGTGTGCTATATTTGGCAGCAACTATGGAACGTTACGCGCATCGAACTGTCGACATATCTGCATCAGTAGCGGAGATACGTTGTTTTGAATATTTGAGACAGAATATGCGAAAGTGCAATTGCGCAGGATCTGACAGAGACAAGAGTTGACATAGCTAAAACCAGATGATGTGCGCTGTATTTGGCTCGAAGTGTTGAGTATAACGCGCTGAGAAATGTCGTCATATCTGCCATGGTGATGGAGATACGTTGTTTTGTATATTTAGGAGAGAATATGCTAAATTGAAAAAACGCTGGATTTGACAGGGACCAGAATTGACACAGGTTAATCCGGATGGTGTGCGCTGTATTTGGCTGGAAGTGTTGAGTATAACGCGCACCGAATTATCAACATTTCTCGCATAGCAGCGGAGATACGTTCAGATGAATATTCATGCTTGAATATGCAAAACTGGAACTACGCTGGACATGACCTAGACCAGAGTCGACATACCGCAACCCGGATGACGTGCCCTGTACCTATCAGCATATTTAGGGTATACCGAGCACAGAATTGTCGACAAATCTCCAACAGAAGCGGAGATCCGATGAATTGAACATTGAATACTGAATATGCTAAACTGCAAATATGCTGGATTTGACAGCAACCAGAGTTGACGTAGCGCAAACAGGAGGATGTGCCCTGTATTTGGCTGCATACGTGGAGTATAACGCGCATTGCATTACCGACATATCACCAATAGCCGCGGTAATACCTTTAATTCAATATTCAAACCTGAATATGCACGGCTGCAAATACGCTGGATTTGGCAGTCCCCAGAGTAGACGTAGCGCAAACCGCATGTCGTGCTCAATATTCGGCAGCATATGGGAGGGGTGTAAAGCGCATCGAATTATAGACATATCACCAATAGCCGCGGAGATAACTTCAATTGAATATTCAAGCCTGAATATGCAAAACTGCAAATACGCTGGTCTGGACATATACCAGAGTTGACATAGCGCAAAGCGAATGTCATGCTCTGCATTTGGCAGCATAAGTCTAGTATAACGCGCCTCGTATTTTCGACATATCACCAATAGCAGCCGAGTTACGTTCAGATAAATATTCAAGCTTGAATATATAGAACTGGAAACACGCTGGTCTTAACATAGACCAGAGTTGAAATACCGCAAACTGTATGTCCTTCCCTGTATTTCGCAGCATATGTGGAGTATAACGCGCACCAAATTACCGACATATCACCAATAGCAGCGGAGATACGTCCAGATGAATATTGAAGCCCGAATGAGCAAAACTGCAAATACGCTGGATTTGGCAGTGCCCAGAGTTGACATAGCGCAAACCGGATGTCGTGTTCTATATTTGGCAACATATGTAAATAATAACGCGCATCGAAATGCCAACATACGACCAATAGCAGCTGAGAAACGTTCAGATGAATATTCAAGCTTGAATATGATAAACTGGAAATACGCTGGTCTTGACCTAGAACAGACTTGACATTGCGCAAACCGGATGTCGTGCTCTGCATTTGGCAGCATATTTGGAGTATGAAGCGCACAGAATTTTCAACATATCTCGAATAGCAGCGAAAATTCGATCAGATGAATAATCAAATTTGAATATGCAACACTGGAAATACGCTGGTCTTTACCTAGACATGAGTTGCCGTAGCGCAAACGGATTGTCGTGCTCTGTATTTGGCAGCATATGGGGTGTATCAATCGCACCGAATCATCAACAGATCAACAATAGAAGCGTAGATAATATCAGATGAATATTAATGCATGAATATGCAAAACTGCAACTATGCTGGATTTGACAGCGACCAGAGTTGACGTAGCATAAACAGGATGGCGTGCGCTGTATTTGGCAGCATATGTAGTGTATAACGCGCATCGAATTATCGACATGACGGCAATAGCAGCGTAGGTACGTTTAGATGAATATTCAAGCTTGAATCTGAAAAACTGGAAATACGCAGGTCTTGACTTTGGCCAGAATTGACTGAGCGCAAACCGGATGTCAACAATAGCAGCGGAGATACGTCCGGATGTATATTCATGCTAAAATATGCAAAATTGTGACAATGCTGGTCTAGACCTAGACAACAGTTGACATAGCGCAAACCGGATGTCGTGCCCTGTATTTGGCAGCATATATGGTGTATGAAGCGCATCGAATTATCGACATATCAAAATAGCAGCGGAGACACGTTGTTTGAGCAATTATTATTATAAAACTGCAAAAACGCTGGATCTGACAGGGACCAGACTTGATATAGCCCAAAACAGGATGTCTTGCCCTGTATTTGGCAGCAATTGTGAACTATAATTCGCACCGTATTGTTAACATTTTTCTAATAGCAGAGGATGCTCGACCAATTGTATATTGAAGCCCGAATATGCACAGCTGCAACTACGCTGGATTTGGCAGTGCCCAGAGTCGAGGCAGCGCAATCCGGATGTCGTTCCCCGTATTTCGCAGCGTATGGGGAGTATCAATCGCATCGAATCATCAACACATCAACAATAGAAGCGTAGATACGATCAGATGAATATTAAGGCATGAATATGCATAACTGCAACTACGCTGGATTTGACAGCGACCAGAGTTGACGTAGCGTAAACAGGATAACGTGCGCTGTATTTGGCAGCACATGTGGAATATAACGCGTCTCGTATTATCGGCATATCACCAGTAGACACGGAGATACCTTCAACTGAATATTCAATACTGAATATGCGAAACTGCAAATACGCTGGATTTCGCAGTGCCCAGATTTGACGTAGCGCAAACCGGATGTCGTGCTCTGTATTTGGCAGCATATGTGGAGTATAACGCGCACCAAATTATCGACATGTCACCAATAGCAGCAGAGATATGTCCAGATGAACCTTGCAGCCCGATTGTGCAAAATTGCAAATACGCTGGATTTTGCAGTGCTTGGATTTGACAGAGTGCAAACCGGATGTCGCCCCACGTATTTCGCATCATATGGGGAGTATAAATCGCATGGAATTAACAACATATCAACAATAGCATCGGAGATACGTTCAGATGAATATTCATGTCTGAATATGCATTACCTGGAATTACGCTGGCCTGGATCTAGACCAGAATTGTCATACTGCAAACCAGAAGTTGTGGTCTGAATTTGGCAGCATATGTGGAGTACACCGAACACAGAAGTGTCCACATATCTCCAATAGCAGCAGAGATACGATAAATTGAATATTGAAGCCTGAATATGCAAAACTGCAACTACGCTGGATTTGGCAGTGCCCAGACTTGACGTAGCGCAATCCGGATGTCGTTCCCCGTATTTCGCAGCATATGTGGAGTATCAATCGCATCGAATTATCAACATGTCAACAATAGCAGCGGAGATACATTGAGATGAATATTCATGCTTGAATATGCAAAACTGTTAATACGCTGATCTTAACCTTGACCAGAGTTGACATAGCCAAAACTGGATGTCGTGCTCTGTATTTTGTAGCATATGGGGAGCATAAAGCTTATCAAATTTTCGATATATCACCAATAGCGGCGGAGATACCTTGAATTGAATATTCCAGCTTGAATATGCAAAACTGGAAATACGCTGGTCTTGTCCGAGACCAGAGTTGACGAAGCGCAAACCGGGTGTCGTGCTGTGTATTGGCAGCATATGTGGTGTATGACGCGCATCGAAATGCCGACATATGACTAATAGCAGCTGAGTAACGTTTAATTGAATATTGAAGTCTGAATATGCAAAATTGAAAATACACGGAATTTGACCTAGACCAGACTTGACGTAGCGCAAACCGAATATGGTGCTCTGTATTTGGCAGCAAATGTGAAGTGTAAAGCGCATCGAATTATCGACATATCACCAATAGCAGCAGAGATACCTGCAACACAATACACAAGCCTGAATAAGCAGAACAGTAATTATATTGGATTTGACCGGGATCAGAGTTGTCATAGCGTGAAGAGCACGATGAGAGCTGTATTTGGCAGCAAATATGAAGTATAACGCGCACGTAATTGTCGACATATCTTCATTAGAAGCGGAGATAGGTTGATTTGAATATTTAAGACAGAATGCGTAAAACTGCAAATGCGCTGGATTTAACAGCGACCAGAGTTGACATAGTGCAAACCGGATATCGTGCTCTTTATTTCGCAGTATACGTGGAGCATAACGCGTCTCGTATTATCGACATTTCAACAAGAGCCGCGCAGATATCTTCAACTGAATATTTAAACCTGAGTATGCAAAAGTGCAAATACGCTGGATTTCCCAGTGCCCAGAGTTGACATAGCGCAAACCGGATGTCGTGCTCTATATTTGGCAACATATGTAAATAATAACGCGCATCGAAATGCCAACATACGACCAATAGCAGCTGAGAAACGTTCAGATGAATATTCAAGCTTGAATATGATAAACTGGAAATACGCTGGTCTTGACCTAGAACAGACTTGACATTGCGCAAACCGGATGTCGTGCTCTGCATTTCGCAGCATATGTGGAGTATGAAACGCACAGAATTCTCAACATATCTCGAATAGCAGCGAAAATTCGATCAAATGAATATTCAAATTTGAATATGCAACACTGGAACTACGCTGGTCTTTACCTAGACATGAGTTGCCGTAACGCAATCGGATTGTCGTGCTCTGTATTTGGCAGCATATGGGGTGTATCAATCGCATCGAATCATTAACATATCAACAATAGAAGCGTAGACTATCAGATGAATATTAATGCATGAATATGCAAAACTGCAACTATGCTGGATTTGGCAGTGCCCAGACTTGACGTAGAGCAATCCGGATGTCGTGCACTGTATTTGGCAGCATATGTGGTGTATGACGCGCATCGAATTATCGACATATCGACAATAGCAGCGGAGACACGTTGTTTGAGCAATTAATACAGAATGTGCAAAACTGCAATAACGCTGGATCTGACAGGGACCAGACTTGATATAGCCCAAAACAGGATGTCTTGCCCTGTATTTGGCAGCAATTGTGAACTATAATTCGCACCGTATTGTTAACATTTTTCTAATAGCAGAGGATGCTCGACCAAATATATATTGAAGTCCGAATATGCACAGCTGGAATTACGCTGGATTTGGCAGTGCCCAGAGTCGACGCAGCGCAAAAAATGTCGCTCCCCTTATTTCTCAGCGTATAGGGAGTATCAATCGCATCGAATCATCAACATATCAAGAATAGAAGCGTAGATACGATCAGATGAATATTAATGCAAGAATATGCAAAACTGCAACTACGCTGGATTTGACAGTGCCCAGAGTCGACGCAGCGCAATCCGGATGTCGTACCGCGTATTTCGCAGCATATGGGGAGTATAAATCGAACCGAATCATCAACATATCAACAATAGAAGCGTAGATACTATCAGATGAATATTAATGCATGAATATGCAAAACTGCAACTATGCTGGATTTGGCAGCGCCAGACTTGACGTAGAGCAATCCGGATGTCGTACCGCGTATTTCGCAGCATATGGGGAGTATAAATCGAACCGAATCATCAACATATCAACAATAGAAGCGTAGATACTATCAGATGAATATTAATGCATGAATATGCAAAACTGCAACTATGCTGGATTTGACAGCGGCCAATCTGATAGAGTGTGT